>VUQJ01026236.1:2516-14677 GCA_015108635.1 Andinoacara biseriatus
AAAACCTTTTTCTTGGTTCATTCATTGGTTTCTCCTCTTTATTTCACTTGTTTCCTGTCCAATTCTGTTTGATCCACCTTTTTAGGAGCATCATTTCGAGCCTTTTGCATCAAGCTGTGGTTAATAATGAGGACCCTCTCCTGTCTGGCTGGCCTGATGCTCTTTGGCTCAGCCAGTTGTATCCCCATTCACTTTGCATGGCATGCACTTTGATTACCTGTTGCATATGCCACACTGCCCATTTGTCGACATGAATGTGACAGTTGAGCTGTGTTTGTCATTTCGTCTCTGGTGTTTTCTGATTTCTCTTTGTGGTTCTTACAGTGTCCATGGGCTTTCGCATGCATCTGACACCGTGGCAAGTGTCAAAATACCGATTCTGTATCCCTGTCCAGAATTTGGGAACATTTTCTTTTTGTGTGCTTGTGAACAAAAAGAAAAGACAAATGCATGCATGTCTTTTTTTGTCTAATACCCTCAGTCATCGTCCTGTAATAGAAGGTATTTGTGCTTTTCACAGCATGTGCTCCCTTTCTAACCTAGTGGCACGTTCTGGTTTCTTTTGTAGAAACGTCTGCTGGACGTACTAATATGGAATAATACAAATAATAACTAACCAAGATAACATTTTACTAACACCATTTTTGTGTCTGCTAAAATACTTTTACGTTGCAGTAGGGGCAATACTAACACTGTAGTATGGGCAGTTCACTAACTCTCTAACTAGAATTGTATTTCTGTGAAGCCTTGCAGTCTTCCAACTAATCAAACTGGACAAAATAATAATTAAAAAAAACAAGAAAAAAGACAATAAAAACAGACATGAAAATGGGTTTCAGAAAAAAAAAAAACATCTAGGGACCTCTGACATAGATTACAAGAAAAAGAGGCTATAACATTCTAGTAATAGGCTGTCTGAGTATAGCATGTCCTTTCCCTGTGCTTTGTTGTGTAGGTAACAATATCCGTTGATGGGATTCTGACCACCACAGGATATACACAAGAAGACTACACCATGCTAGGCTCTGATGACTTTTTCTATGTTGGAGGGAGTCCTAGCACAGCTGACCTGCCTGGATCTCCAGTTAGCAACAACTTCATGGGCTGCCTCAGGGAGGTAAACACTACTTCTGTGTGAACTCTGAGGCTGGTGGGTGTGCAGGATATGACTGGCTTCACCTTAGGACTCCACAACAGACCCTCCCACCCACAAGCTGGCCCTATCCTTAACACCCTGAGTTTGTTTCTCCTCTTTTCCTCACACTCACTGACACAAACTTTCTCTGACTCAAAATTTTGCCTCTGCTGCCCCCTCAGTGCTCATGCGATGCTCTACACACACACACACACACACACACACACACACACATAACCGTGATGGGTGCACCACACACCCACACATATAGAGGTCTGTCTTGGAGTGGAATTTACCTCAGGCTTCATACAGCTATGTCAGCTGCACTTCAAAGCGGAGCAATGATCCTGAGATCAGGGAGTTGAATTTTTATGAGAAGTCAGGCACCCAACACGCTTAACACCTCACTATTGTTGGGGAGTGTGGTCTGTTAGATTTATATTATCTTAGACCAGTTCTTTAAAAAATAACAGTTTGCTATATGTTTGATATATGTAGGGTGTGTTTGTAAGTGTAGCTTAATAGTGCTTGAAAGGGTAGAGCAAAACAAGAAAATGGATACAGAAATGTGCATCAGTCAGACACACTCAGATGCACTGAATTCAGTGCATTCCTGGCCTCCACAGTGCAATGGGCCATTTGAATTTGGCTCCTTAATGCTATTTCTATCTTTATGTCTGTGCTGTAGTACTCAGGAAGTATGCCCATAGTGTGTTAAATTTTATTCAAGATGTAGCATTCACTTTTGGAGTCGCAAGGCTTATGCAGAGATATCTGAAAGTCTAATAGCTAAAGTACTGAAAATTCATTTATCTTTCCGTTTCACACCTGTTTCTTCACCTTCTCTTTTTTTCTCTTGCTCCTTTGTTATCCTTAAAGACAAGCATCTGTCCTCAGTGTGGTCTAGGATAGGTCTGAAGCATCTCTCTCTCTGTCTTAGTTAAATACAGTCTCTGCTGCAGATGTTGCAACAACAGGGATGGAATTGGTTCACCTCCTGCTCTCACTGTCCTGAGATCTATGTATTGAACCGCACAAAAACTTTTAAATACGCTGCAGGGCTGCGACAGTTCCCAGGAGAAGTGAGACAGAGGGGATTTTTCAGTATTTTTTTTGCTCACGGGATCATTTAATATTCCTTATTTGGTTTTATTAGACAAATGCAAATTTCAATATCAAATAAAAAGATATTAAGCCTGCATGCTGTAAAATCCATAGTTAGTTTAATCTACTTAACTTTTCTGATGTTTTTAGTACACTGACAAGCTCTTTGGATCATCTCATCCAGCCTGTTGAATTAAACAAATGGCGTAGAGTATGTCGAGATAGCACATGTGTGGTGGTTTAACAGCATATGCTGTGATCTGATTGATGGCATGTCCCCAAGTAGCGTGTGTTGCAGTGTTTGTGTGCAGATTCCAGTCTGAGTTGCCACGCCTGCCTGTTAGTTCTGATGGCAAAACAAACTGTGGTGCAGTAATAGCTCAGTTGTCACAGCCGTAGTTTGATGACAAATTAGTGCAGCACTACTAGTGCAGCACCAGTCGTAGCTCAGACCAAAGCTCCTCTGACTCTGAAAGGTGCCCTTTGTCTTGACTATAAAAAATTGATTCGGGTTTATTGGCTGTATCTGTTGCACCTTTGTCTGCATGACTCAAGTTCAACAGGCAGAAATCATGTTATTTATTCCTTAACTCCTTTTTTTACATTGTTTCTTTGGAGATGTTTCATTCTGTGATCTCTAAAACACTACATTTAGCTTAGTGTCATCTTGGGATCACCTGGCCTGTTGGGATAACAGTTCCCCATTTATCCCACCTGGCCAAGCAGGGCAATCCCAAGATGAAGATCCACGGTAGTGTGGCCTTCAAGTGTGAGAATGTGGCTACTCTAGACTTTCAAGACGCCCGAGTAAACATGCTTCTCTTTTTTATACATCTGTCTGATACAGTCACAAAGAATTTACAATAAACTAAGCCTGAGCTTACCTAATTCTGAAGCACCGCTATGAGCTCCATCTACCTGAACAATTAGACACAGTAGATCTGACTCAGTGATAAACATAATGCTCCATGCAAATAGAGTCCCATCGGACATGTCCCCATTTTCAGGTGAACGCTTAGTATGGCAGCAAATAGAAAACATTGCTAGTGTTTTCCACAGCTGTAACTCATTTGATTTGGCCCAGTGGAAGCAACAGAAATGTACAATTACACATTTTTCTATGTAAATACATGTGTGTGCTGTTGCAGTAATGCCATGATGAAGCTATCTATTGCTCGATAACATTATCCTCCAATTAGTAATATCAGAGCAGTGTGACAGAGATCATCAGCTGTGCTCTTGACATCTAGAGACAGCCGTTAAATATCAGTTTCCCTTTTATACCTCATCCAGATAAACTTTTGCATCTTCATGTTTAAAGTCTTTGTTTGCTTTGTTCAAGTGTGTCAGGTATGTCTGGTGGAAAAAAAAATAATGACCACATTGATATTTCAATGCGAAATGTTGACATTCACTGAAATGTTAATTAGTTGGAAATTGAATGAAACTAGACATAGAGATCCTAGCTGCTGCTTACAGCTGCTTAGATACGCTTTAATTACGGGGATTGGATAATGACAGGGTTACAGTTGTCTTAATTTTTTTGGACTCTTGCTAATTACAGTAGAACTCACACACAGATTCTGCTCAAATTGTAGATCCTAATCAATATTTTGAGTATTCATGATAAACCTGCTTAAGTGCATTTAATTTGCCTCTTGTGCTTTTGTGACTGAGTATAAAGCAGTCGATTAAGATGAGGTCATACACAAATGGAGTTTACTAGTTAAACAACAGTAAATAAAAATGAGCAAATTAGAAAATGCACTAATGCTTTATCATGTATGATAATGAAGCTCATCCATCAGTAAATTTGGTATTTTAATGACATTTAATGAGCTGCTACTCTTTCACTTCTGCACCTTAGCTCTATATCATCTCAAAGGTCACAGTAATGCATTTGATTTATGTAAGCCTTTTGTTTTATAATATCTGAGGACAGTAACTAATATTGACATGAATGTTTCTTTGATACACAAATTTCCAAAAGTATGCACAGTATACTGAATGCTGGAGTGTGTATGAGGGAACGTGTGCACTCTTCTTTAGAAAGGCATATTCATCATCTGACCACTCTTATTCTAATCAAATGCTCCACCTGGGGCCTTAAATCAGCATTTTACACCACACCTGCAATCAAGCCACTAGTTTAGATTTATCACTCTTCATCTCACATGTCACACAGACTCCCAGGAGATAATACTGGATGAAATCATTTTCTCTAAACCATTGTCACAGCTGTTTGTCAAATTCAGGCTGTCTCTTGATGGTGAAGCTAAAAGCCAAAATGCATATCACACCTATTTACACTTCACCCACTATGCACTTGTTGTGGAGGCTTCAAATGGGTGCAAAGAAAGTGGAATGATGTGAGTGGCATTTGGTGCCCTGCGGACACGGCTTGTCACATATAGGTGCAGCGTGACAAAGATGACCAACAGTTGATGCATGCAATCCTTGCTCATGACACGATGTCATTGGATGAAATGTCACATGGACAACATGGTGTTTAATTGTACTAATTTAGAGTCCCTGTTATATTTCTTCAAGTCTGTTTCTTGATGTTATAGGTAAATATCGTAATGTGTGTAAGACTGATGGAAAAAAAAAATCTTTTTTCTGTACTTACATTTCAGGTTGTTTACAAAAACAATGACGTGAGACTTGAGTTGTCCAGGATGGCCAAGCAAGGTGACCCCAAGATGAAGATCCATGGTACCGTGGCCTTCAAGTGTGAGAATGTGGCCACTCTAGACCCCATCACTTTCGAGACGCCTGAGTCTTTCATCATCCTTAACAAGTGGAATGCTAAAAAGACAGGCTCCATCTCCTTTGACTTCCGCACCACTGAGCCCAATGGCCTTCTCCTTTTCAGCCATGGCAAACCCAAGCAGCAACCAAAGGATTCAAAGAGTCCTCAAACTCTTAAAGTGGACTTCTTTGCTATTGAGATGCTTGATGGGCATCTGTACCTGCTGCTAGACATGGGGTCAGGAACCACAAAGACCAAGGCAGTCAACAAGAAAGTCAATGATGGCGAGTGGTACCATGTTGACTTTCAGCGAGATGGAAGATCAGGTAATGGAAATCAGTAACAATACACCGTAATTAGATGAATAACATGCATCAAAAATAGAAAAACAAATATGTAAAATGACAAAACAGCTTCACCATTTGGACTGCTATATTTCATATCAACAAAATATGTGGGGCTGGGTGACTACCATATGACTTGCTAGCCTGTAAAATGGGCAAAAAGACTCTGTAGACTTGCAGAGCAGCATCTTGTGTTTTTACAGCAGTAGGTTACACCGTTCACATGCCCTGACATCAAGCAGAAACACTTCTTTCAGTGATTTTTTTTTTTCATGGTGTAGACAGAGCCCATCTCCAATCAAGTTTTCTTCAAGACTCTTAAAAAATCTAAAATACAATACTTCAGAAAGCTCGAAATTATACAGAGACACGCTGCTGCATTCCTCTGTTTTCATAGACACAAACACACATATTATATGTGATGCCTATGCACTTACTGCATGTCAGGCAGACTGTTGCTAACTTTGACTGCTGTTGGACAATGAGCTTTTCATCAGCCCTGTAATCAAACACAGTTTTCATTTTGTACATCACTATCGTCCTGGCACCAAAAATGTTTAAGTATGGTGATGAAGTAATCTGCAATCTGACTGAATACAGCCTTCTGCGGTGCCATCAAGAAGTTCTGGGAACCGGCTCCTAAAATTCCAAAATACGTACCACCTAGTTAAAATTTTTGCCAACATTCTGTAGAAGTCCCAATATGACCACCTGCACCTGCTCTGTAATTTCACCATGAACATCACATTTGCACAGAGAGCAAACATCAACTCCTGTTTCAAACTTACCTGAATTTTACGTGAAGTGTCATTGCTGGTAATTAGAGTTCTGGCTACAGACTAGCAGTTTTCATTTGAAAAATATTTTCACTGGATTTTTTGCATCATGAATTCATCTTCTGTGGTCGGATTGTCAACGTGGAGGTGTATTGTCCTTAGGCTCTAAGGGAGAACACTGAGTGGAAAGGAGATATAAACTGTGGCGGTGTGTCATTATGTGCTGGCATACTGACATCACAGCAGCACAACCTTTGCTAGCCACCTGTTTAATTGCCAGATTTGGCTCTGTCCTTTTCCCCAAAATTAAAACTCAAGTTGAAGGATGACTGTTTCAACACATTGGGGTAGATGTAGCGAGCATCACAGAGTCCCAAAAAACAACAGGATAGAACGAGACTTCCGCAGAACAATCTAAAAACAGCAGCTATGCTCAAAATAGTTTGGTGATGAATAAGAAAATGACCTTGAAGGCGAGATCAGATTTTTATGGGCCAATTCCCAGAACCCTTTGATCATACTTTGTACGGTACAATGCAGCATTCAGAAGAAACTTAGAGTAGGAGCTCTTTAGATGATTTCCCTGCAACATCTAATTTCATTTCTCATTTCCGTGGGGTCACAGTTTCTTTTTCCAAGAAAATAAATTATTCATTACCAGACCAGGGTTGGCTCACTGCTGAAACTTGACTATTTTTCCATATGCAGTCCTTACACTTGTTATAATTATTTTTACACATTTATTATAAATACAATTGGATAGTGATAACCCAACTTCAGATAGTGGTTATGTGTCATGATTCTAGACAGATATTTGCAACAAAATAACTTTGTCCCCTCTCGCAGTGTGTCCTCTAAGCCCTGGGTCGCCCTGCACTGGTCCCTGTTGATTTGCTTATCTAAGCAGCAATTTGTTAGTGTGAGCTTAGAGCCAAGCCCTTGCAATGTCATGCTGCAAATTAGATATACCCCTTGACCATGTTTTCCACTCCATCTCAAGAGGTGGAAATTAGATTAACTGTTTCATTACCCCCCTAAGCAAGTCTGGTTTGAAGTTGTAAATTGAGCTAGATGCAATGTTAAAATAGTGACAGTTTTTACACATTCAGCTCCATTAGTCATTGACAGGTTGACTTTGTAAAATTAGCTCCAATATGCTGTTTGAGGTGACACAATACAATCACATGCAGCAATAAACATTATGGAGTGCCTTCTGTTGAATCCATCGGAAGAAGAAAGCTGTGGGTATCTTCTCAAATGACATGAATCCAAAACACTTAGTTGCGGTACGCCACACTATAAGCAACATTGTCTTGCTAAATTAGATTTTTTTTTTTTTTTCATTTTCATTATCTGTGCAGTAACCCCCTATCACCCTCCCCCACTTACTTCCATGCACTACACACATGAACACACTGACACATGCACACACAGAACCTCGAGCTCTCTCATTGAGCTCGCTCCACTCACTGTTCCCTCTGTCTACCCTGCCTAAGTTTCCATGGAAACAGGAGGGGGTCTCTCCCAGGACTGAGACAGTTACTGCACAGTGCTGTGCTGAGCTGTGCACTAATGACATTTCAGAGTAACTTTTCTTCCCCTTCTCAAGTCTTAGGCATCAACACTTACGAGCTGGGTTGTAGAGGGGACACACAAAGGTCTCGGCAAAATGATGACCTCCCATGTGATCAGACTAACAACGTGACTTCAAATTGTGGAGCAACTTTTCTTATTACCGGTGCTATTTTATTGTTGTCATCCTTTTCGTTTAGGTCAATTATGCATTTCTTTGAACTCTAAAATCTTCCATTCAGGTTTCTATGATCTGCACAAAGCACAGTTGCTTATTGTGTGTAATGATGTGGGTACTACACCTGAAATGGACTCATTGGAATTTTTTGCAGTTTTTTTGACTGCGTGGGTTATGTGTTATTTCTGTTTCCCTCAAGACAGATATAAAGTTTAATGGTGCATTAAATAGCAGCTTTGTGCAAATAGAGTGACATCACAACTTTTTATTGTTCTTCTAAATAGAGATTTTTATATTTATCTTTTTCCTTGAATTGTTAATACACTGATATCCTGATTTTAAAAGCTGAATTGTGAACCTAAACATAGAAAAAAATCCATCCATCCATCTATCCATTTACCTGCAACCACAATCATTAGGAGATAGGGAGAACCTGTCCTCCTTTAAAAAAATGACCTCATTGGACGTTGATGCAGGCACGTTTTAACCACCAATTTAGTAGAGTATCATGACCTGCTCAACCCCCTGAGCTAGAACCACATTAAATGTTGACATGATTTACATAACATGCAAAGCCACATGCAGGAACGCTCATTTTGGAAACGCTCATATGGGTCAATTTGGAACAAACGACTTATAATGTTGTTCAGATCGGTAGAGTATACCAGCTAAGGGGCAGAGTACAACCTGGAAAGGTAGAGTTTCTAAAGCAGAACACATTCAAGAGAATGAAAGAGCCAAAGTGTACCATTTAGTCAGGTCGAGGTTTATTTCTATAGCACATTGAGGTTTACTCAGTTGGCCAAAGTGCTGTGCAGACTTTGCTAAATGTACATATAATTAAAAATGACTAAATATGCAATAAATCTCAATTAAAAATATATTCAAATAAAACAGTAATGGAAATAAATGAGAGTGTGCTTACACTATCAAACGCCAGGACCTCCTGCACAACTAGAACTGAAAGCCAGTGAGGATAACTAGTTTTTTTTAACCGTGTTGAAAGATTAGAGGCTACCATCCCAAAAGCTCTGCACCCTTTATTTTTGAGCCTGAAACATCCAGGAGCAGTTGGTTTGTAGACCTCAGTGCTCTGGTAGAAGTTCAGGGCTGTAAAAGTTCTGTTAAGTAAGGTGGTGCCAAACCATTGAGCCTCTTAAAAGCAAAAAAATAAAATTTTAAAACTGGATCCCGAAATGGACTGGAAGCCAGTGTAGGGAGGCCACTACAGGCGTGATGTGATCACACTGTTTCTTTTTAGTGGCATTTAGCCATGAGGTTGCATATTTCAGACCATTCTCTCTCAGTTACAGCCCCTTTTCAGACCACTCTGGGCTACTATAGAAACACAGCAGCACAGCATGTTGGCCTCCGTGGATGACATGCTCTCTTTGTAATGGGCTCATTCTAAGCCCAGAGTTGTCAAACGATTGCTCACATAAAACGTTGCAGCATAAAAAATGTTACCAAGGCTGCTAGTGCTGGTCCATTTTGTTATTTTATGCAGCTCATGAGAACACCGAGGCTTCTGTGCATTTCATTCATCCACAGTTTATGTCATACTGTGATATAGCAGTCTGCTTCTAGACATTATACCAGACCAAGTTTTTCTAACTGTGAAAAATAACTAGTGTCAGAGACTGTAACAACACAAAGCACAGTAAATAAATGAATGAAAGAATAACAAATGAGTAAATTGCCTAAATAAAGCCCAATTCTCTGAACAGACACGTAAACATTAAGCAGGTGTTTGAAGCATGACCGTGAACCCTCAAACATATGCTGGCTCCCTAAATTGGCATCAGGCATCAAAACTGCAAGAACCCATGTCCTAAGCTAAAGAATACACACAATTCGTTGTTGGAAAATTTAATTAAAATAAATATGAATATAACATTCTAGTTCTGCTAATTGAACCTTCTAAATCTTGCACACTGGCCCTTCAAGGTAACTTTCAAATGCAACATAGAAGAATTTGGCAGTCCCCCGAGAGCGTGACTCATCAAACATATGGTATTCTCAGCTTTTCATCTGTGTGTCAGATGTTTTATTAATACACACCACCAAGCACATCACTCATAACAAAAGTGCAACACAACAGCCAGACATAATTATCTGCAGCCCAGTCCTCCGTGTGCAACACTTCCTGCAGCTGTAACAATGGTGGATAATGATCCCTGCCCTATTTAGTTTAGGCAGCTCTTCCTACAGGAAGCAAGCCTGCAAATGGACCCTCGCTCTCAGACAGCATCTTCTAAACTCAACGCATTAGAGACGCTAAGAGACACTCTGCTTTTAAGTGAGGGATTCTGGGCTGCAAGTGCTGTGGGTCACTCATCAGAGACATTACACGGACATTGCTCTGTTGTAGCCATGCTTCCTGCTAGGGCACACATGAAGCTACTTCACACATAAACATGCGCACACATACAGCAAACAGACGCATGCACGCACACTCTTATAGATAACATATTCCCCATCCGCACAACCCACTCACGAGCTGTTCTTTCTACAGAGAATCCAATCACAGGGAGAGATTTGGCCGTATCGCCCTAACTGGATTGTAGTAATCCCCTGTCGAACATGTTTTGGGGATGTGTGAGTGGGGTTAGGGGACATCATGCCAAGTTGAGCCTGGCTGCTGATGCAGAAAGTGTGAGAGAGATCTGAGCTGTCATTTGGACCCCTGCCTTCAGGTTTGATGATGGAGTACCACTTACAGGTCAGCCCACAGAGAAAGATAGAGAGAGAAATGTGGTCAGCACTTTTAAGTTGGCTAGAATGCTGATTTTTGTCATCATCATTCAGTCACATTTTTAGGCTTCTTTATCACTTTGATCTTTTGTAAATTCTGTAATCATTTTTGAGGACACTATTTACTGCTGTGTTCCCTCTGCTTTCTTATCTGTTATCATATGCTCCTCCCTCATCCTCTTTCCAGGCGTCTTTATCTCCATGTTCTCATCTTGTTCGGTATCTCCCCCTTTTTAATTTTAGCATTCACGAGACACACCCCCTTCACTTTTGGCTATTAAAATAAACATAAAGAGTCCTGTAATGTGCCATGCCCCCATGGAACTGTGTATTGCCTTCTGACATTGCGTAGCTTTACTGTGGTTACACACATTCTTGACAGGACTTTGACAAATAAGCACATCACTCTGACGTGATGCCCACGAGATGCTGATATCTTTCTTTCTGTAGCCTTACATCTGTGTTTGCTTTTTATGACTGCAATAACACTTAAGTATAGATGCCATAAAGTTTAAAGAGCACATTAACTTGATGATGACTTCTTCAGTATTTACTTTGTGAATGTTTATTCACAAAGTACTATGCAAAAATCTTGGGCCAATCACATGTCTTTATATTTTACTTTTAAGGAGCCAAACTTTCCTTCTCCTGGATTTCTTGAGGTCTTTTAAAGTTTTTCTTTGGACGTTGGCTGTTTTTTGTTTTTTCCAGTTCATGTGACCTGACTATTTTCAGTTTTTGTTTGTTAAGCCACTTAAAACTGACTCATGACTCATTCAGGCATAGAAAAATAAAGGCAATTATCTCAAGGGACGGACCGGTTTTGTGTGTGCCAATTTTAAATTGTATCTTTAGGCATATTGTTAATAGAGGTTTGTCACAAAAACACATAATTTGTTACCATTTCTTTGGCTGAATCTGTGAAAAATGTCAATAATAACACAGTTTAAGAGGCATAAAATAGTATTTTTGCATTTTGGCATGCTGCACAGTGTGTCCTTAAATAGTCTGAGGAAACCGGAGAAGTGGATGATGAAATAAGAAATGGAAGGCCAAAGAAACTATCTACACCAGATGAACATTATCTGAAAGGCATGTCCTTAAGATATATATGAAAAAATTCAGCAGACCTGACATAAAAGATCCATCCACTGTCTGCCAAAGCCTCATCAAAAGTGGTCGAACGGGAAACGAGGAGAAAAAGTTGAGGTACGCCAATTACACAAGAACTGGACTGAAAATCAGTAGCAACAGCTTTTGTGGAGAGATTAATCCAAAATTTGTTATCAATATGTACAGTAGGAGTTCAGGAGAGTGATACAGTGAGTGTCTGCAGCCCTCTGTAAACACAGTGGAGGCGCTGTCATTGTTTGGAGCTGCAGCCAGTGGTGTTTGTCAAAATGATCAGACTTTGATCCACCATGCAACACCATCTGGAAAGCATCTGATTGGCAACAGCTTCCTTTTTCAGCATGACAATGATCCCAATCACACTGCCAAAGCAGTAAAAGCATACCTGGATAGAAAAACACACAACGGAACCCTA
>VUQJ01026241.1:1206-17009 GCA_015108635.1 Andinoacara biseriatus
TTATGTGCTGAACACCATTTTACAGTGATGAGCCATCACTGTTAGTCACATCACTGCTAAATGACGGCTAAACAGTGTAACCATCTACACATCTTTCCCAGTAGAACAGGAGAAGCACAATAATCTCAGTGTTGGTTATTTGTGGTTTTTTCGCTCACTCATCTCATTGTGGTGGAATACCTTACAGTAAATTAAAAACCATAAACCCACTCTGCAAAGCGTTTAACGCCAGATCCCCTTCATAACCTCCAAGATCAGAAAATATTTAAAAACAAAGAAGGTGGGGAAAAAAATGGTTCAGTGAGTTCAGACACCCCACCTTTTGAACTGGTGTGTTTCAGCGGTTAAAAAGGTGGGTGTCTGAACCAACATGAGACGTGTGACCAAACAAAAAGTTTAACAGCTGCTCTGCTGCCCCTGGATTTAACTCATTACATCACTTTACTGCTGCAGCACTAACGCCGTTAGGGTTGCAGCGGTAACAGGTTTCACGGTATACCACGGTATTAAAATGCACGGTTATCATACCATGGACGCTTGCTTATTACCGGTAATCAGGGAAAAAGGCAAGCCAGCTGAGAATTACAGAATTACAAATAAAAACAGGAGGTGTAAAGGCGAAATTTTAAACAAAACTGTCATTAATATGGTTCCAAGTACAATAAAATAATTTTTTAAACAAAAAAAAAACTGTCGTCATTTCTTTAAGGGTCAGTGTAACTTATAATAATATATATGAAATACGGTGATACCGTGATAACCGGTATTTTCTGAGACACTTTTCATACTGTGAAAATCTCATACCGTTGCAACACCAGCTGCCGCGTAGCTTCACGTGTAATGATATTTTTGTTTATCATTTTGAGAGAGAGATCAATCCTAATGCAATCTTTTTAATGGATAATGAGATCATTAAGATTATATAATAAAACTACGGTCATATTCAAACCTTATACATCACCCAGGCAGTGACTGGCTGTAAGACTGCAGCATGTCCTGCACAAGAAGACTTCTTTCTCATGAACTGTTTTCTGATGAAGACTGAGCTTCATTAGGAGCATTAAAGGGAACTCCTGATCATTAAATCAAACAGCAGTGCCAAGGACATAACTTTGAAAATGTACTTTTGTCCTTGATGTTCTTCTGTCCAACAGCAGTTTATGCAAATAAAACCAAATCCCAACTATGTGAACATGCACAATGTGTGTCAGCACACAAAAAAAAGAGGCAAATCCCAAAGCGGTCAGACGTCTCCCCACCTGCGCAGCATCGTGCAGCTACACAGGCTGCTCTCAGAAACAAGCGTTGGAGCACTTAGTTCCATATGGAAGCGCTTGTATGAATGGGTGAATGCAAACGTGTTGCATAGGTGCTTTGATTGCTCATATAAAGCACTGTCTAAGAACTAGTCCATTTACTCAGTTGTACTGTAAACAAAAGTCAGTTGAGCCGCACTGATTAGGCACTAGTGGAAAACAGGCGTTAGTTACTCGACTAAGATCTAAACTTATAGCTGCGCTAAAATAGCTAATTCCTTAAAACGGACTAGGTGAATAATGTGAATATAATTTACACGTGTACGTTTATTGCCATAAATCCCTCAGTTGGTGTTATTTAATGGTAGAGGAACCTTATTAACAATCCTAATACCCACTATGCTTCTTTTGTCACAAGTCCAACCACCTTGTTGCAAGCTGTCCGAAATTAAAACGGAGGCAGCAGGCACGCTCTATGAAGACAGAGCCTATGTTGAGAAAGACAGTGAGTCGTGGCTCTCAGACTGACAAAGACGCCTGGTGTGACAGAAAAACGCCACCCTTGGAGCATAAGTGCTCAGGGTCACATGGTAAATGCCAGAGCTTGGCTAACTCTGCGCTGACGCGGAACCATGTTCCTGGTCCACCTGATGTGCGATGTGACGCGTTTCCTTTGCCTCCAGGATTTGGCTCTGCAGGTCTGGCTAGCCAGCAGTCCAGTTTTGCTTTGACCGTAACTGTAAAATTGGACGTGTATGATTTACTATTAATGTATCTGTCCAAAATGAAATAAAGTAATAAATACTGCATTTAAACGTGTTTATAAAATATGAAAGTGACTTTCCTTTCAGTATTCCGACACTGTCGTGATAAAAGTGTCGTGATTCAAGTTTAAAGTCAGCATTACTTACAAAGAGGTTTCCCAAAGCAAAAAAAAAAAAGGGAAATGAGGGGCAAAACATTTAAAATTGCTCCGCTGTTTGAAATTCTGCAGGAAAATGGCTGCTATCTAAGCCATAAATGAGACCATCTCAGAAAACTGACAATTCAAGTGGTCAATAGGATTTTTTCTAATTAATGGCTTTAAAAAGCTTTGAAACAATTCTTCCAGTCACAGACTGACTGAATGGGATTTACTACAGAACTGGTGAACATGGCAGGAAGCAGATAAATACATACAACTGTAAATGAATAACATTAAATAAACTTGATGTTGTGCTAGTTAAGTTTCACTTCCACCCTTTGCCCGTCTCTGCGCCAGGCTGTAGCCTGACTCATTTGTGGTTTGTACAGTTTTAAATACGGGGTTGTGGTTACACAGCGGTGAACGAAATGGAGTGTTGTTGATGAACGTTGTCAGTCTGCAGCCGATAGGATTTCTTTTTCCACT
Organism: Andinoacara biseriatus; assembly: GCA_015108635.1. Taxonomy (NCBI): domain Eukaryota; kingdom Metazoa; phylum Chordata; class Actinopteri; order Cichliformes; family Cichlidae; genus Andinoacara; species Andinoacara biseriatus. Next base: position 3,853 of record VUQJ01026241.1, read on the forward strand.
TGTGCACGTATCATTGATCAGCTCGCTCATCTGATTCACTTATCAGCACCTGTGCTGCTTTTTGCTGCACACAAAACACACTGGCAGCCAAAAACCACCAAACAGAATCATCCGGAACCCCGGAGCACATCCGTAGTCAGCCCACAGACAATCCACACTCCACCACAGGAGTAACACGGCAGCCGCTCAGGCAAAGGACGGGCAGACTCTCCTCTCTCGTCTCTTCTCTCTCGGCCACCTCCTATCCCGCCGCCTTATAACCTGTGGCCTTAATTGGGAGGAGACGCCGGCTGTAAGAGAAAAAGAGGAAAGAGGGAGAGAGAACGAAAGAGAGAGAGACCACTAATAAGGACACAGCGGCTCACAGCCATAACAGGGCATTCCCTTATATGGGTCAGGGATGTGTGTACATTGGAAACAAGCAGTGTGGCAACAAACTGAGTCAGCAGCACATACTGCACTGATCATAACAGTGGACGGGGGGTTTCCTGTGCAGAGACATTTTGCTGCATTTACAGAAGCATATTAACTTTATGATTTAACGAAAGGTCAGAAATAAAAGCTAAATGCACAGATTTCAATCAAATAAAGTCACACACACACACACAGACACACACAGCCTCAACTCTATACTAACACACAGTATTTACATGATCATATAACTGTGATTCATGCAAATTCTGCAGCGCTGAATAGCTGATAAACATGGAGCTCCGTCTAGAAATGCAAATCAGCCCATAGAGGAAACCCTGAAGAGCAGACTGCAGCCATCTGTTCTTCAGCAAAACGCACAGATTTAGCACGTGTTGGTATTTTAAAGATCCATTCATGATAAATGAATAATAAACAAAAAGCCCCAAGCGAACCTGCTTCGACCCCACACACCTCACTCGCAGGACAGAAACACCTTAGTTTAGCTCTGGATTGGTATATTATAAATAGGTGCCATATCATACTGCCCATAAAAATACCAGAATACATTTTTCCACAATCATGTCACTACACGATATTAATGATATAGTTACACAATGCCATATATTCCTCATCGTGCACAACAAGCAAGAGAGAGAGAGAGAGAGAGCAGCGTGTCGATTTAGCGCCTAAAAGCATGGAAGTGGTTCGACTACAACAGGTCAGACCAACAACGCACAATACTTTGTAAAATGTTTTGCAGATAATGTACACAACCAGGCTATGAAGGCACGCAAGGACAAATATGCAGCTGGTCGTGTGCAGCCCAAGTGTGAACTAATGACTGGACTGAGCTTCACTGAAGCACTGGCAGGAAAACTGTGGAAACAAAGGATGGAAAAGCAGCCGGTTCAAAAGATAAAACATCCCAGGTAGCAAATATGAGACAATATTGTGCAGCTGCTGAAGGATTACACAGTTATGTTGCTTCCGTTATTGTTAAAGTGTTAAGCAGTTAAACTTTTATGCTATTATAGTTAATATTTCCAGGGAAAACACTACTTAGGCTTTTGTACTTTGACTTATGCTGTGTCACTAATATTGCACTATAATGCTGCTGCTTCTGCTCCAATATCCTCATAAATATAATCAGGAATTTTACTGAAATACTGAGATAAAACCAAGGATATTATTTAAAATTTTTCTACAACAAATACGGACAGAAAATGACTAAAATGATTGTCGCAGTTCATCACACCAAGAACAAGAAATTAAAGTCAATCTGCCCGAAACAAAAACGCTGAATAATCTCAGTATTACTGATGACTAATTGCAGAAGTAGAGTTTCGCAGAAAGGATGTGAGCAGTTTATTATGTTTCTTCCTCATGAAAATATCTCAGTATAAATACAGAAAGTCCCAGACACTCTTAAAAAATCTGCTTTTTATTTGTGTTCAGAGTTTAGAGCTGAAACACGTAATTGAAAAAGTGAATAAGGTCCAAATTGGATTTTTTTTTTTCATAATCAATTTGCTGAACAAATTTTATCCTTTCTTTCCAAGTGAGGAACTCTATTAATGCAAACTAAATACCTTTGACCTTTTCTTTGACCCTGTCAGACTTGTTGCTAGTTATGCCGTTGCATTAGCAGATGATAGTTTCACTCCTGTTTCTTTCACCTTATTCATTCGCTCTTGCCTTGCACTTGTCCCGGAGCCTGAGGTGCCAAATAACTGTCAGCTGAAGCTATTAGAGCAATGATGTGTAGCAGCTGAACCCAACATGACACAGTTTAACAGACGGCTCATTCAGCGTTTGCTCTGATTGAGTCACAATAACATCAGTGAGGCCTGTTTGGTGGTCTGGCTCACAGACCACACAGTGGGCATACTGCTTACTTTCAAAGACCTCAGAAAGACAGGATGGACCACAATCATCCAGCTGAGTGACATGTTGAAATTATTAGTGGGAATAGTCACTCACTTCAAAATGGAGTAGTGAGTCCAGAGGACGTTTATTTGGAGCGTGTGATCAGCTGACCTGCTCTCCTCTCTGAGGTTTATTTCTTTCTGTGGATTTAGCAAATGGCACTATGCAACATATCAGCTGGTTCCTCAAAGATACTCTGACATGTGGGCTGGAGAAGCCGGGGATCAAACCGTGTGATTAGCAGACAACCGGCACTACCTCTGGAGCCACAGCCACCAACATGCACCGTATGGACAAGAGTACCGGGCCTCCTACACATCACTCCTACAGGAGCTGCTCGGCCATAGAAACCCATCGTGAAGCTCCCGGCAAACGGTTTTTCTCATCTTACTGGCAGAGAAGGTTTGAACTCTGCAGTTACTGAGTCAGCCGAGTGTTGGAGCCTTTTATACACCCCGTGCCTCAGGACGCTGCAATCCTGCTCACTAACATTACTTTACAGATGAGTACATGAGTTTTTGCACGTAAAATTACCATCGGATTTATAAACCAAGAATAACAGCATATTTTGTTCTCACCACCATGTGTATGTTAGTGATTTCTCTATATAAGGAAACATATTTACCTCCCAGTGAAGCAGAGAAAGGGGAGAGGCTGTAGTAAGAGAGAAGCCTGCACCTCCAAGGCAGGAAATAAGGAGAAAGTCTGAATGGAGAAAACGGAATAATACTGTCTGAGGTCAAAATAGGAAGCCAGAAGAGGAGCAGCTTTCGCAAGTGTTTCCACGGGAGTGCGAATGTTTAAAAATAAATTATATAAAGTGACACTTAGCCTAAAAAAAAGGGAGTGCTGAATATCATTTCCCCTGAATCGCTCACAGTGGCTCAAGTAAAAACAAAGTTTGGATTCAAAATTATTGTGAAAGAGACTAACAGGCTACAACGATCAGCAGGAAGCAGGTAGAAGAACAAGGACTGTGTGATCTTTCAGGCCCAGATGAGAAACTCACCGCAATGAAAAAAATAAATAAATCCAGATTCTCCAGCATCCGCGGGATACTGCCAAGAAATTACTCTGTAAGTGATGACATCCAGCAATGATAGAAGCCATTTTAAATGGAAGATAAGAACATTTACGATACGGTGAGACGAGATCAGGGATAATGGAATTAAATGTTAAAGCCTACAGCTTTCCATTTATTGTTTTGTTTTCTTTTACATAATTCTGAGCACTTTGTTGCTCGTGGCGTTTTTGGCAAACCAAATAATGACCAAACAACAATAATAAAAATAAATTAATAATAATAATAGTAACCATAGTAGCAGTGTTAATTTCGTTGACGAACTATTTTCATGACGAAAACGAGACGATAACTAAATAAAATCAAAGGATAAAGGATAAAAACGATGACTAAATTCATTGACACTTTCGTCAATGAATGAAAAGACGAAAACGTTTGGTGGGGACGACTTTCAATCAGAACTGATTGAATTTTGTGACAGTATGTGACAAGTTTGGATGTTTTCCTATCAAACGCACAATTGCACAAACTTGATCCAAACCCAGGAACCTAACCTGTTACTTATGCCAGAACTAAATTAGGGGAACAATGTCAGCAGGGAGAACGAGACAAGCCGATGTATGGACACATTTCTTTGACGTCATGACAAACAAAACAATGTGTAAACCATGTGACTCTCTCAGCTAAAAAGCCAGTCCGCCAGGTAAAGGTAAGCATTTTAATGTCATGCAGGGTAAAGTGTTTTTCCCAGTTTAGCGTTTGTGTTTAGAGAAAATCAGCACACCGCGGTGGATTAGCCTTTCCTAATCTTAGTCCTGAACCCTGTCCTGTAGCTTTCAGAGTGTGTCCTGCTGTAAAAGGCTCGTATTATCTCAGTAAGGTGGTGCTAATGATCAGGTGTGTGGGAAGCAGGTGAAACGCTGATATTAATAATATTCCAACACTTTAAATAAATGTTTAATTTCGTGTGTGTATAATGACTAATTCAAGGGAACTGAAGAAAAAGCATTTACATTTTACACCCTTTATCTTTTAGTCGACTATATTCTTACGCTAATTATTTGACTAAAACTAGACTAAAATTACAGACTAAACTAGACTAAATTACATTTCTGTCAAAAGACTATTAACTAAATCAAAATTAACACTGTGTAACAGCATTAATTTTAAAGACTTGTGTTTAAGCTCCTGAGGCATTTGTTCGTATGCACGGTCAGAGGAACTTCTAAATTTGTTCCTAAAGTTCAACTCTGAACAAAAAATACTATTACATCACTGATTTGAAATGTTCATAAGCACAGATCTGTGCGTACGCACTGTTAATGTAAAGGAGTGCAAAAGTCCCCGCAGCAATAGGAGAGCCATGTTAGCACCTAGCAGGAATAATGACGTCACCATTAGCTTAGGAAAGTGCAGTTACACTTTCTGCTGTTTACATTTACACCCCTCCACCCACTGTCCACACTCACTTACACCGCACCTTAATACAGACAAATTCACAGCTGATCTGTTCTCATGTTCGTGTTTTTCTCCTCCTGCTCTCAGACAACAGAACAACAAAGAAATATTGATTTTAACACAACCCACAAACTACAGGGAAAAACAGCTCACTCAAGCTGAGCTGCTCTCTGTCAAAAGGCAAATTAATGAGCAGTTAATACACTCTCACACAGTAAGCTCACTTGTTGTGACTGCTCACAAAACCCTTTCAGTCTGCTGTGATCTCTCTGAGCCTAAATACCCAAAGTGTGCTCAGTGGACTCATTCAGTGGATCGGTGACACTAAAAGCAAATCTACAACTGAATGACTTCAAACACTCAATGAGCCACTTCAATTACACAGATTAGTGTCAATAATTTCCTGTGTGAACACATCAGCACTGATATCAGCCTGGAGGCTGAAATACAACATAAACCATTAAAATTATACAGCACTGGAAAAATCTGAGACCAACACACACACACACACACGTGCACACACGCACACACACTTCAGCGAAACAAACATTTCATTGAGCTTCAAGGATCTGTTCAAATAAACAGTGACGTTTATCACTGCAGGGACATGAGAGAGTCAGGTGTTAACTACGGCTAACTAAAAGGTTTGGACTCAGCAGATTTCACAAAGAAAGTCAAAAATGCCAGAAGAAACACACTTAACATTCAAATTCACTCACACATGGAGGAGTCAACCCTAAATATTACTATGAATGGCATTTTGTTTTAGTTATATAAAAGCACGGACTTCCATGTACTGGAGGAGCTCTCTGACTTTAGTGTTTGGAAAAAAAATCACAGGCACACAAACAAAAAACTGACTCGTGCCCTTTTTAAAGTGTTCCAGCTTGTTGTGTTATGCTCTCAGTCATTGTCGTGCTATTTTTAACTGTAACTGTTCACTTGGCATTGATTTACAGTTTCTCCTTTGAATATTTTACTTGACAGTGTCACATTAATAGTTCATCACATATCATATTCCACTTCACTCGTTTCTCCTCACTGATGCAGTTTTTTTCCTCACTTTGGTCATCAAGCACCAGCCCATTTTCTTGAACTTAATGTAAACACATCCAATACTGAAAATAAACTTTATTTTCAGTATTGGATGTGATTTTATCATGAAATTCTTTATGTACACAAGGCAGGTATGAAATCATTGTCCTGTTGCATGACCCAATTTCAGCCAACCTTTGGGCCTCATATTACACTCTGGAATAATTCAGATATACAGAGGAGTTCATTCGCTGACTCAGAGGTCGCGAGGTGCCCAGATCCTCTGATTACAAAACAAGCCCAAATCAGCACCCCTCCACTCACTGCTCCACAGCTGGTATGAGACTTTAATGGCAGCAGGATGTTGAATCAAGAGGAAGCTTCCCTTTTACACACAACGTGGAAACCAAACACCGCAGTATCCACTTTACAGACTAGATCTCTGAGCTGCTGCCAGTTTACAGTAGAGGGTGTTTGATTGCTGACATTATGAACTGGGTGAGGAAATACTACCAAAGGCCCACTTTAAGCCAAGTAAAAGTCCTGATAAGTGTATGGCACAGAGTGCATGGAAAGAAAATGGCTTTTAGCTTCCATCATATCAAAGTCTATAGCTGAAAGATATGAAGTTAAATCTGGAGTTAAAAAGAGAGAAAATTAAACTGCAGAGGACGAAAAAGCTCACAGTTTTCACCTGAACTCAGGATTTCTGGTGCATCTTCAGCCCGGTGGACACCAGGTACTCTATCGTATCCACATGACCACACAGGTGCAGTGCTGTACTCAGATCAGCCAGGAACAGGCGGCGTATGTCTATATATGTTCCCTCAGAGAGTGGTTCGGTGGAAGCCGGTGCGGCCACGGTTGTTGGGGTCACATCCTGTCTCTAGGAGCCTCCTGGTGAAGTGCAGGCCTCCGTCACTGCAGGACTGCAGCAGAGGCACGCTGGTCTGAGACGTTCGAGGGAGTGCAGCGTGCCTGCGTTGATGAACAAAGACGTAAAATGTGAAAATCTAAATGTTGAATATAAAACATATTTTTAGTTCTAGTTTTAGTTCTATTCTTCTTTTTTATCTTGTAATGTAGTAGGATATTTGTGTATATGTGTATGTGTTACTGTGAGCTCCAATATAACATTTATACTACACAGCTGACCTACGCTGCTGCTCTGAGGTTTACTTCTTTTTGTGGATTTATCCAGCTCCATCAGGTAAATAGGTAATGAGCTGGTATTCATACAGCTCATTTTATTATATATGCTTGATGTAGTTTATGGATTGAAAACACACTCACACACAGAAGGACGCACACACTGGGTGGTTACACTTATTGAAACTGTGGTTCAGTGTTTTCCCAAAGGAGAGATGAGCATGTGGGCTGGAGGAGACGAAGACTGAACATTGTGATTAATAAGATGACCTGCTTGACCTCCCGAGACAGACATCTCATGAGCTCCTTTTTGTTATGGCAGCTTTCTGAGTCATAGTATAAAACTGGGTTAAACCAGCGGCTCTGATATTTGACCTCACAGCGAGTGCAAACACCATAACCCGCCCTCCACTTTTACCACAAGCGTGCCTTCACTCGCACTGCTTGTTCACACAGATTATTGCCACAGAGCTTTCAATAACTAGCACTAATCATGTTGTACAAATACAGATCATAGTGAAGTATCTTTCTTAAAAATTATTCTAGTTTTGATATTTTAACACTCAAAGCTGGACTGGTGTAATATGTAAATAATTAGTATTCTATAACTTGCAGTGGATCCAACTGTGTAACTGTCCAGGTTCAGCATGATACGCTAACGTTTGACAAATTAAACAATAACTTAATAATAATAAATTGACTGACAGCACACAATCAAGAACAAACATCTGATGGGATAACTGTCAGAGACTCTGCCAGCTAAAGCTCGGTGACTCAGTGACATTAAATGTGTGAAGCACAGGCGACCACACTCCCCTCAACCCTCAGGGCAGCTTGTTGTTCAGCGCGTCAACGAAATGTGGCCAGTTCAGGAAGTTTCATAAGAAAGCTGAGCCTTTGTTCCAGTCAAAGCTGCTGTATGCATATAAACTGTTGAGTTAGTTTCCACATTTCCTCATTTCATTTCCGATGTTTCTATGTTTGTTTGTTTTTAATGAGTAATATATTTGCTTACATTGGCAAGTAGAGTGTAGGATTTTTAAAGGACTTAAATATAAAAGGAAGAAAATACCTGGTTTCCAAGTATCTTTATGACTGCATTGTTGTATCTGCATTATAATTCAGTTCAATTTGATTTATAAAGCGCCACAGTCGCCTCAAGGCGCTTTATATTGTAAGGTAATGACGGGGACTATCGATCAGTGATGAAAACAGTCTCTTCCTTGCAGCCACGTGTAGCATTAAAATTTAAATAATTGTTACACAGGCCCGTCTGTGTAACAATTGTTAGTGAACTAGGGCCAATGCTGACAAATCTGAGAAATATCTGACTAGAAACATTAAACCTGATTGCCTCTTCACTTCGCTTCCGTGTTGTGGGTCTTTAAGTCTCAGTACAACAGTGTTACAACAAACCTCTTTTGTGATGTTTCAGGTCAGGTCAAAAATAAACGTAACTTTAACGATGAAGGCACAGAGGAGAGTAAACAGCAGCCAAATTCAGAAAGGTCGATAAATCTGAAGAGGCTACATTAGCTTAGCGTGCTAGCAAGGCTAACATGTCCGTCCTCTCGTCACGGTAATGCAGCTACCTCGTGTTTTATTAGCTGAACTTTCTCTGAGCGGTAACAATAACCAGGAGGACGTGTTAACAACTTTACCTTTTGCTGGACGTTCACGAGAAACCGTGAACACTTTAGCTAACGTCAACAAAACTAAAGAGCAGCTAGCTGAGCCCTAAAGGTTACCTCAAGTCCAGCAGGAGCTCTCTGAAATCCAGACTGCAGAAAAAGCCGCTCACTAATTTCCCCATATCTTTATTGCACAGACCGACGGTATAATCGTTTGTTTTCTTTATTTTACTGTTAATTTGTTTCCCGCAGCCCCGTGTCGAACTCTGACGTGGGAAAAAAAAGGAAAAACGGAAGCTGTGAATAGACGCGGCTCAGCAGCGAGCCGTCTATTTCCTGCTTTTTTTCCGCTTTAATCTGAGGAAATAAAATGTTCTACGATTAAAAACAGTATAAATGTTCAGTAAGGGACCGCTGTTTGTATGAGTGGCGCAGTGACCATAAATAATATTTGCAAAATTACCTTTAAATATCACTAGTGTTTTAAATCAAAGTGAAAATTTAAAATGAGCTCAAAATAATTAACTGTTAAAACAGTCTATGGTAGACTGTCTCTTCAGGGAGGACCCGGCATATTTCTAAAGAGGGACAGCGGGAACTGTCTGTCTTGCGCAAAATGTGAAAAGAATTGTGGGGGCGGGATTTATAGGCTATATAAATGTTAGTGGAGCTGAAGCAGCAGTCACTTCCCTGCCAGTGTGACAGGATGGCGCTTGAATCAATCTTTCTGATTGTTTTAGTTTTTATCAGACAGCTTTCTGCAGAATTGGTCCAAGCGAGTGTAGGAGAGGATGTTAGACTTCTCCTCTCGGAGGACTGTAAGAAAGGACAAGGAGCACTGAATTTACACCTGAAGGATGGCAGCACTCAGATGGTCGCCTCTCTTGCCGGTAACTGGAAGCCGGGGCGAGCGTACACTGACCGCGTTAATGTAACAAGTGATGCTCTGATACTGAAAAGTGCAGATCTGAATGACCAGGGCCTGTATGACTTTACATGCGAGAAGAAAAAGACAGAGTTCATTGATCTACAAGTATTTGTACCCTCTGAAGTTGTTGTATCCGAGGGCGAGGATGCCACCCTCCCGTGCCGCTCCATCACAGCGGGTCAGTCTGTGAAGTCCGCGCGCTGGAGGAGAAACGGAGAGCTGCTGCTCGGGCTGAACGGCCGCACGGGGGAAATTACCTATGGGAGAGGCTTTAATCAAAGCAGGCTGTCAATACCATCAGACTGGTACCAGCGCGCAGACCTGTCCTTGAACATAAAGCGAGCTGAGGTGAGAGATCAAGGCGTCTTTTACTGCGACGTCGACAAATGGGAGAAACTCCGCTCTGCCGTCCGCCTGACTGTCCGAGTGATCGTCCCCAAATCAGTGATCACGCTTCAGCCTACACCTGCACAGATGGCAAGTGCACTGCATTTAAATGTTTTACACGTGACTGTAAACCTTTAACTTTTACTCCAAAGAAAGCAACGGGATTGGTGTCGTTTGCTGCTCTCTTGCGTCTTTAATGCTTCCACATGTCTGCTGCGCACTCGCATTGTATTTGACTTACGGGCCACAGTTTCAAAGGTCCCCAGGGATCCGATTGTTGCAGCGCACGTCTTGATTTAGCTTGAAATGCAAACCCTTACTACCTTGCAAGATCACTGACTTTCGCGTCATTTCAAAGGTTTAAATCACTTTTATTAGTAAAAACTCACACAAACCGCACTGACTAACTTTTCTGTTTTCGCTGTCTTCTTGCCCTCTGCAGCCGCCAGAGTGTCCCTACTGGACATGGACCACATTCCTCATAACAGCAGCTGTATGCGGAATTCTAGGGGTTCTTGCTTGGCGTTTCTGGAACAAGATATTCAGAGCATGTACACGAGGAGCTGGCGGGGAAACATCACAGCGTGGAGAAGGTATATATTTGAGAACCATCTGCATCAGCGGTGGACCCCTCTGCAGCTGCCAAGAGGGGGTGGAGGGAGAGGATGAAGAGGACAGAGGATCAGAGTGTGACCAACAAAACAAACAAACGCTTATGTCAAACGGCTACCACTGATTTTTATCCTCAAACCCTCACAGCACAGATATATTTTAAGCTTTTTGAAACATTTTTATGAAATTGTTTATTCTTTGTAACCTTTTTATAGCACTTTAAGTCACTATTTATTCTGCTTATGACTTTACTCTCTTATTTACAGCATTAGAATGCCTTTATTGTCATTATACAGGATGTGCAGTACAATGAGATTGGAACGCTAGTCCTGTTTATAGCGATTTAAAGCTTCGTCTTTACTCTTTAATTTGCTCTTTATAAAAACTCACAGAACCTGCTGTCTGTCAATAAAACTGACTTGATAACAAAGTAGCACTCTCCCCTGATTAAGATTACAGTCACTGATGTTTTTATTCATTTTGCACATTAACTTACTTCAAATGTTTGTTAGAATAAGCTGAAAACTTTTAACAAAGCACATGAAGATAAAATGAACATGCGACAAAGTAAGAAGCATGAATCCGCTGCCGTAGTCGCACAGTTTGTACCTGCTGCTGCTGCTGGCAAACATGAAGCTTCCCCACAAACTCACAGTCTGCCTGCCTGCTTTTTATATTATTGTTATATTTTTATTTATTCTTTACCATTCCTATTTATAGTGCCATTCCTGTAGTCCTTAGCATCATCTGTAAATAGCTTGAAATAGCTGCTGCTCCAGGCAACAGAAATCCTATTAACAATAACATCACAAACAGAGCCGCTGTTACCGTCTCCTCTAGTAGAGCCATTCACAGTCCAACCCAAATTAGCCCTCACTGCATAAAACCCACCCTCCTGGCTTCTAACAACATCCCATGGCTCTAAGGTCACTTCATGTTGCAGTTGTCACCATCTTTCAAGATATTTGTGTCAAGGAATGTTGGCATGATGAACAGGCATGCTTCCCTGTGTGACTAAGTCAAAGTCTGTCTGCTAAACAACAGAAAGTATGTTTTTCTCCCTGAAAGCAAAATGAACCCTTCAGTGCAAAATGATGCTGAACTCCCAAAAATAAGAAAAACTTGTGTTATCAGTGACTCTTGTGTTATCAGCAAGCACGCTCGCCGGCCCCAGTAACACCACTGGGATGCAAAAAAATAAAATAAAATAAAGACCCTTCCTTTGCTGTCTCTTCAGATCATTCAGTTTGCATGGAAAAACTTTCCTTTTCCTTGGAGCGGACATGTAAGAGTGTGGGGTGCTTCAGACTGCATCCTTACAAACACAATATTTCTGACAATCATTGCTTCTGTGCCCAGTGCACATACAGCCCAGACACACACCAATTTCTCATACAGTGTGTATGCGGGATGATTCTCACACAGCATATGAGAGAAACTCATGTTTCAAAATCCTGAAATGGTCATTATTTCTCACGACCATTTCACTGCAATAAAGAAATGAAATCCTGGGTCTCAGTTTTTTGTTCTTTTCCAGGAGTCCGTTGGAGGAGCTCGGCTCACCATTCCTCTGAGCTACCCCCACCCCTCTCTCTTTCTGGCCCTAACCTCTTGCCACTTTGCTGCCTTCTCCTGCCTGCCCACTCTCCATTAATGCCCAGCAGCTCGCCTCAGATTCTCCACCTGCCGTCTGGATTTGCCTTGCAACCTCAGCTTCACACTCCAAGTAAGGCACTAATATCCCTGATGCTTACCCCTTTTTGTCTCTACCTGGCTGCGTAGCAACTGCCTGTGGTATTTATAATAGATCCATGGTCACATCACTTTGTCAAATACGCCCATTTGCTGGCATTGCACTCTGACTGAGCACTCAAAGCGCTTACGCAACACATTTACCCAATCACGCCCGTTCATAGGAGCACTTCCATATGTATCTAAGCTAAGTGCTTTTATTATTTTACATTCACACACATTCATACTCCAACGCCACAAGGATTCTTTGGCATGCAGCCCGAATCGTCTCAGGGGCATCTCTGCACAGCCTGCACCTGGGGTCTTGCCTTGTGTGGTAGATCCCAGCCTCTATTGAGCTTGTGCTTGGGGAAAAAAAAATGTATATGTATATATATATATATATATATATATATATATATACATATGATTCCATTATTGGCAGGGGTAAAAGTAGTTTTAAGTTGTGGGAGCCAAGTTAAGTTAGCTTATATATAAAGTATTTATTTTGCTGTAAACCTTGTTTAGTTTGAATTGTAATTTAATAAGTAAAGTTAGGGTTAAAGTTTAAGTAAAATTATTTTATTACATTCATGTTTGCATATTGGGGTCTTGTTGTGAACAGGGTTTGAGTAAAAGCTGGGTTGTGGTTTGGGCTCGTCACTTCGTGGGTTTATGCAAATTAGGTGCAGCACGGGAGGGAGAGGAGAGTGCAGGATAGCGCTGCAGCGTAAGACAGAGCCACACGGTTTCTCTTCCGTAGTTTGTTTAATGTGGAGGAAAACTTAGGACTGGATGCTCTTGTAAAAGGATGTGAACCTGTGAAATAAAACTTTCCTTTCTTTCTACATCGGAGTACTGTGGA
>VUQJ01026242.1:1513-11691 GCA_015108635.1 Andinoacara biseriatus
TGAGGCTCCTTCAAGGTAAAAATGGTTAACAAAGTTTTTAATTTGATTATAAACTGTAATCTAATTGGTTCCGCCTGTGGTTAAAGAGAGAAAAACACAATAAAAGTGACCTAAATTAAACCTTCCCCGATTCTTAGCCTGAATTAACGATCATCTTTTTGAAGATACAAAAGTGTTTTAGGACTTTTAGGAGGAAAATTAAGCGCTCGACTCACTGCTGAACTGAACCTTCATTAAACAATAAAGCTCCTCGAAGGTCTAACTGTTTTGTTCAGTAGTTTTTTTTTTGGGGGGGGGCTAAATTAATTAGATTAGATTAATTCATGGATTTTATTCAAATGAGGTATTTTGAATCACCTTCACAGTTTTAGGAAGATACGCATGAAAATGTGAGAAGCAGTGCCAATCCTGGAGCCGTATCTCCAGCTTTGTAGGCTGCAGACAGAAAATGTTAACAATGAGATTAGAACATTTGAAGGAATCCTAATGGATTTTCTGACTGTATTGATGTTTTTTTGTCAGAGAGAAAATCCTATTAAAAGTGGCCAAAAACAAAGCCACTGCTGAATGTGAGCCATAATTAGAATTGAAGCCCCTTTGAAAAAAAATAATTCAGAGTTTGGCTTTAATGTTATTTGGCAGAATTTAAAGGGGGGGAAAAAGCATGAAGCCAAACCAAAATCTGTCAGCGTATACAATATAATCTAATTATTCAACTAGACATGTGTAATAAGCTGTTATTATCAGTGTTTTGTTGAGGTAATGCCATTTTCTTCATATGCTTGACATCTCATTTTGGAAATCGGCTCTTCCGGGCCCAGTAAACTGACATTAAGATGCTGGTCCATTTCTCAGGCACTGTTTAGAGCCGGAGTCTTTGTCTTTGGGCGACAGAAAGCCCTTTTCACAGCTTGATTTGGGAGGAGAGACTTTCTAAAAAAAGAGAAGAGGAAATTGGAGTGGAGACGGCGTGGCTAAAGCAGGCAGAATGTGGCTATCTGGATGTGCAGCCACGGTTTTGTGAGGTGGGGAGGCTGAAAAACAAAGAAGACAAGGCTGTGAAAATGAGGCTGGTGCGGCATCAGGAGTCCTCTGTTGCCATGGTGTTTCTCACAATGTCGAGCTCGAAATGAGGGATGTGGCGTCGGCGAAGTGTTTGAATGAATGGATCCCCACAGACTGCAGTATTTACATTTAAAGCTGCCGTAATCAATAATTCAAACCGAACGTGCGGAGCGCTGAATATGGAGACAAACCCACAGAGAAGTTTCACCATTTCTGCAGCTCTGCGGAGACTTTCAGCCTCTTGTTTTGGTTTCCTCCTTTATTATCAGGCACGACGTGGCTGTTATCATCCATAATCAGTAATGGATCAGTGATCAGCACACGAACTCTCCCTCCACCAGTCCAACTGCTTATCCGGGTCACAGTTGTATGGAGGCTCGAGCCTATCCCAGCCATCGAAGACTGAGGCCGGGAGCACCAACGAGCGCCTAATGCAGGCCTGTGTTTGTAACACCTGCTTTACAAAAGCTGCATTTTAACTCAAACCACAATTATTCCTGCACTTCCTAAATGTAACCAAACTGCTTGGGATTGTGTTATTCCTGCTTCAGTGAAACGAGGTGATGCTGACCTCTGAAACAGGCGGAGACGGGGATCTACTACCAGTTATGCCCGAGCTGTGTTATGACATGTTTAATAGTAAGAGGAACATCTGTTTTTTAACAGTACTTAAAGTGAGTGCTGGGATGTCTAAGCTGCTGAAAGATGATGTCAAAAGTAATCCACTGTTGACATCCACCAATCATTCAGCAACACCCATTTCTCTAAAGCGATGGAGGGTCGTTGCTGCCGACTAAAAAAAATGCTGTAATAATTGGTTTAATAAGCTGGTATTTCTGGTGCCGACTGATGAAGGTATTATAGATTAATTGTCCAGTTGGCTAATCCCGCTCAGCCGTAGCTAAAATAGCTTCTGTCACCAGCAGGTTTGCCCCTACTTTTTTCCACCTGTGAAATATCGGGACGGTATAAACACAAACATCGGCCAAGCCTTGGGACTGATAATAACTGTACAGGGGCCGATAGCATTCAAAACAGGAGCTTTTAAGCGGCTTCAGTTTCAGCCACTGGATGCAAAGTTTCTCTGAAGAAGAAAACATATGACAACTCTGGAGCTGTAAAAGGAGCATTTTTGTGTTACTGAACAGGAGTTTATGGATGTCAGACAGAAACAGAGACGTCTGTGTTCAAATCTTTAACTTCAGACTGATTTTTGGCACAAATTTCTAAAATCTGGCCCAAACAGTTTTACAGTAGCTGACCCAACAGAAAAGACCCAATCTGGCATCATTGGCAGGTTAAATAAAGCAGAAATCACCGGCGTTGCTTTCCGGAGCCTGAAGCTACAGAAGCTACAATCAGAATATCAACTGCATCCACCAGGAAAAGCAAACAGAAGAGAAATTCCCACACGAAGAACAACATGTGAATAAAACAGGCCCAGCTGCTCTCTGCAGTAAATATTCAGCGCTGTAAACATCCTCTGGGGGTTTGGAGGCCCGAGAGTAAACGAAGCAGCGCATCAGCTCATCAGATGATAAAACATCACCTCCTCCTCCTCCTCCATGCCTGAGAACGAAAACTTCACTATTCCAGAATCCACGAATTAAACACTTCCAGGGTCCTCGTGCCTCTCCAGCCGCCCAATCAGCAGCCACAAACGCAGATGTGCATCCCGCTAACTTATCTGTCGAGTGGATTTAAAACAAGCCTCACTGGGTTTGAATGGAAAATTTAGAGCTGCTGAAACATCCATAATTGGTCTAATTCAGCTAATTTTCATGGACCATCAGATGCGCTATTTTAGTTTGTGGAACGATCCGATGGAACATTCCCGACGCTCTCCCTCCACCATGCTGAGGAGCGATGAAGCAAACTGCCAGGAACTCACAATCGGAGCAGCGATGCTCTTCGTTTACAGCGTTTGGTTTCACTCACGTTCTCCGTGTGATTTAGCTGTTGCAGAATTAGCGCTAATTTGTTTCCACGTGAGGAAAATCAATGTTTTTAGCTTCATCACCATTCACAGTAAAAAATAAATAAAACTGTCAGAAATTTGAATCTCTGCAAGAAAACAAATAAAATCCACCAGCCGTTAATGAAAGGATTATTTTTAACAGTGAATCATGCAAAGCTACTAAAGCAGCAGTGGAGCAGATGAGGTCCCTTAATAAAGACAAAAAGCAGCTTTGCATCATTCTCGTTTTGTCCCTTTATTTAAGTCAGATTTTTTACAGTGTGCTGTTGGCGTACTGTGTGATGACTGTTTGCTCCGCGGTGCCAACAAGACAAACGACTGCACTGTCTCTCAGATATAAAGTGGTTGTGGCGGCTCAGAAACACCCTGATGTTCAAACCAAAGCTAAATCACAACCTTTGTATTTGTATTTATTTATCTGTGTGAGCTCTTTTTCTATAATCAGAGCTGATTCCACAGCAGCAGCAGCAGCAGCAGCAGCGTGCAGGCCGGGCTGCTCTAAATCTGCCTCTGCAGTCTCGCTGGCTTCATAAACCTGCCATTCACGCCTAATCTACCGAGCCATTGATGTATGCCGTATCACCTCACATAATTGGCAGCCCACGCATTAAGCCAATGTCACTGAGAAATCATTTTCATTTTTTCAGCAAGGACGGGGGAGGCTGTCATCAGATCTTAATTGTTCCTCTGGTTTGACGCCCAAACATCAAAAAAGATCAAGACGTGTTAGCAGGTTGTGTGAGTCAGACGCTGCCGGAGCCTCAGTCTGTAGTTTTTTCAGGAATTTTACATTTTTAGAGTCTCATTTATCACCAGCTCCATCGGGGAGGCGTCTGATCATCCAAAATTAAACCTGGAGCCCAACAACAAGGCCAGAACATCCAACCAGAGTCATTAAGAGCCACCTTCATCCACGACAGGAACAACAGATGGTCTGAACCCCCACGGAGGTGTCACAGGAAGAGACAGAAGACCTGAGACATGTTCTGAACAGCATGCTTACCAGGTACTTTAAAACTGTCTGCAGGCCGACCTCACCCATCAGTTGGTTTTTTTGGAGCCAGTAATTAGTAATTAGTGAGTCATTAGTGCTAACCAACCCATAATTTCACTCACTGAAGGAGCACAGATGTCTCAGATGGTCTTTTTGTACAATTAACCAGATATTTGTCAGATAATTGTATTAAAATACTTAAAAAAGGACCAACAGCAAAAAAAGAAAAAAAGAACTCAGTCTAGACATTCAGTTCAGGAATAATTCACTTTGTAGATGCATTAAAAAAAATCTGCAGTTATTCAAAAAACCAAAACAGTCTTTGTATAAACACTCCTCATCACACTGAGTCCTAACAGGTTCAGTTCAAATCAGTTTACTTCAGTACTGAGAGACACAACGAGACCTTTCAAAGCTGAAGTCAAGAGATTCTTAAAAGTAGGAAAAAGGTTTATATACAAAGTATCTCTGTTTATATTTGTGAGTATTTTACTATGATGACATAAAATAAAGGCTTTGACAGTCAAAGCATTTTCCTGCACAGTGATGCCCACAACCTTTGCCCACTAACCTGATAACAGAGAAGAAGATAGGGGAGAGAAAGCATGAGGAAGAGAGGGCTCGTGTTGCTGCAGTGCCCGAAAATAAGCCGAGCTAATGAGAGTAAGATCAAAGATGTGGATCAATCCGACACTCACCCCTTCAAACATCCACACCTGGAGTCAGACGGTGTTAAGATTTACATTTTGGGAGTGAACGTGATCTGAGGCTTCAGCTGAGTAACACTAGCCCCCGTTTGAAGTGCAAACATCAGTGTTCACGCTGCAGCATTCGCAGAGACGTGGTGTTGGCTGCGTGCTCTCCTGAAGGCCTGTAGGCTACAACACACCTGCAGATCTGCAGGATCACCTTACTGAGAGCTGCTGCAGCTCATCAAACACATGTTGATGGATGTCCTGTGTTTCCACGTGCACCGCCTGCTTCAGACATGAGGCAGCAAGCGCTGCGGTCCTTTGGTACTCACGGGTTTCCCACAGAAAAGTTGTATATTTTCACTTGACATGATGATATCAAGAGTTTTTTGAAACAGCAGCACCGAGAAACAACAGTGACACCAAGGAACGAGAGCTTTCTCAATCCTGCACCATCTGCCAGAATGATGGATTTCAAAAGCTGTTTTATCCTGAAAAAAAAAAAAAAAAGATTTCAAAAAAGAGTCCCAGACTGCTGAAGTGCCTTTTAACCACATTACTGCCATACCTGTGGGGACAGGTGTAAACCTCCTCTGCAACAGACTGCAACACCTCAGTATCTTTGATGGATTTCTATGAATTTCTGCACGGAGTCATCATCTCCAGAGCATGGGCCTGTCTGATTCCTGAATTTTCCATTAGCACTGCAAGTGGTTGATATTTATTGCTGTGATGAATTTATGCTTATTGAGAGATGTTAAGTTTGGCAAATACTGTTAATAACTTCTGTTTGTTCCATGCGTCGCTTCCCCCAACGACGTACACATTTGTGAAACATACTCACGAGTCAGCTTAGCTAACTCAGCTAACTGGCAGTGCACTCGCTTGATAAACTATATTTTCAACATATCAGTGATAACAATGTTTCAGTCCTCTACAAAAACTCAAACTACTCACTCATCACTCGCTGTGGCAAAGAACTACTCTATAAAACACACTGAGAAACAATTGTTGCATAGTTGACGTCAACATGTTTACATGTATTTAGTACAAATGCAGGCAGCAAAGTCAGGAAGCACAAGTAATACATTTCCCAGCATGACCCTCCACCATCAAAGTTTTTCGGAAAAGGTGGAGTCTAAAATTATTCAATATGTGCAGTTAAAATTGAAATAATAGAGAAAATATGTACAGCATAAAAAGGTTAGGCTTTGCTTCACAAGATAAAACCATGACTTCAACATATAGTGGAACTCTTATACTGTGACCACTTTGATTTAACACTGAGAATAAATGTCTTCCATGTACCGTAGAGGAGCCCATCTGATAGTCACGCTGACCCCCGTCACAAATATAATCCGGGCCATGCTAACACGCTAATGTTAGCATTTAGCTCAAAAGAGTGCCGTATCTGCAGCCTCACAGAGCTGCAAGCCTCGCCACAGACACTTAGACTGCTGAAAAAGAAATTTATGGCAACTTTGTCACAAGACCAACTCTGGATTAGCACAAGCTGATCACAAGCAGCAGTTGTGGGTCAACACAATTCCACTTCCTGTGTCAACATGACTAGAGGTCATGAAGATTCTGTCTACAACAGAGCTACAAGCGAGGCTCCAGACAAATTTACAAAAATTAAATGGCAATAAATGTGAAATTTATGCCACTGCCGTCATAAGAACAGCTCCCAATTATCTCTCATATGACAGTGGTTCCCAATATTAAAGTTAATAGAAGAAGTTACACAAAGTGGTTCTTATTTTTTCCAGACATTCCTCTAATCCCTTTTTCTTTTTCTTATAAATTAATGTCAAATTCTACTTTTTCTGCAACATTTAAAATGTAAAAGGGAAAAGCTGGGAAAGCTGGTCTGCAGAACAAAGAAGTCTTCGTGGCATTGGTCGCCTGCCAGGTTTGGGTCCCCACATTGAATGTAAACACAAATACAGACAGCACGAGGCCTATGTTTGGCATTTATTCATGTTCTCTGTTCACAGTATGACCTAATTATTGTTTAAAGTAACACCTTGTTGCTACCAAATGCAGCAGAATAAACTCTGTATTTGAGCATTTACAGAGACTGAAACATTAAGTATTATATGAAGGCTCTTTGAGTATTACTGTCATGTTCTGAGTAAAAGTTCTCTCTGAGTAAAAGATGGACTTGAATCTGATCACAGAGAGTCAACTTGTGAATCTAGACTTTAATAAAAACAACTTCAGACATCCGCAGACTCTCCTGACAGACAACTGAGGCTTCCTCCAAAGAGCACCTTGACTTTATGGCTCGATTTATCCTCCAGGCTTAATTAAACTCCAAGAGCCACAACAGATTTAGAAAGTCCACATCCAGCCAGTTGACAAACACCTTTTATTGCCTCATGGAAGACAATTAAAAGTGTCTGTCACCCTGTAGCGCTGCAGATAATTGGTTTGCCCTAAACTCAGCCGGCGAACCTGATCGTCGGATAATTCCTCCTCAGCTGGAAAGGAGCAACGCCGGGAGAAAGTGAACCGACATCAATGGAAAACGCCGCGCAGGTTGATCCGATCTGTCCTTCACAAATATAATCTGTCAGGCACAGCCTGCGCTGGTGGTCCAGTTTCGGGTCTCTCTGACTCAGAGTGAAGCAGGTGGTCGCCGCGATTCTCAAAGTAAAAGGTCACCATCACTTCAGGCGAAGGTTTTATTTGTGAGAATCAAGTAAATGCAAAATTCATCCTTCACATGTCAGCCCACAAACTGTTCTCTTTTTTCTTTTTCTTTTTGGCATTTTAGAAAGTACAAATCTAGGAGAGAGTGGGGGGAACGACAAGCAGGAAATGGTCGGGGGTGGACTCAGACCCGGCTTTCTGCTCAGCACATTGTGAGCTATAACAGCACCATAACCCACAACATGAATTTACTGAAACTCTTCCATCATTTTGGTGAAGAAGTGCTTGTTTGATTTGTGTTGCGCACGCATCTTTTCTCACATTTTTGCCCCTTTACAAAAGTCCAAAACTCAGTTGCTATTTAATTAAAAGGTAAGATGATTAAAAGAGCCTTTGTTTAACAAGAACAATCTAGAGGACATAAAAGTCAAAAGAACCTGTGGTGATGTGTTTTTTTCCTAGATCACACAGGCCTTGTGTCCACTTTCAGTAATGTGACGCGGTGTCGGCGGGTAATTAATGTAAGTTAAATTATTTTTAAAGTTCAAAGAAATTCACTGCTGGAGACTAAGATCAATAAATGAGCAGCGATTGTAAAGTTAAAAGCTCAAAGTAACCATGTTAAATAATCGAGATCTCAATTTTGTCTAAATCAATTGCAATTAGTGGTTCTTCTACATTCGAGCAGCTCTGCCACCAAGAACAACAGGACTCACCTCCTGGGAACCATTAAGGTAGAAAGATTTAGATAACGAGGACGACGGTGCTGCAGAGCTGAGTACTCTTCCACTCTTGCCCCTCCCTGAGCCTGGTTCTGCTGGAGATTTCTTCCTGTTAAAAGGGAGTTTTTCCTTCCCACTGTCACCAAGTGCTGCTCATAGGGGGTTGTTTTGACTGTTGGGCTTTCTCTGTTATTACTGTAGGTCTTTACCTACAATCTAAAGCACCTTGAGGCATCTGATTGTTGTGATTTATATATAAATAAAACTGAATTGAATTCACTGGA
Organism: Andinoacara biseriatus; assembly: GCA_015108635.1. Lineage (NCBI taxonomy): Eukaryota > Metazoa > Chordata > Actinopteri > Cichliformes > Cichlidae > Andinoacara > Andinoacara biseriatus. Next base: position 9,904 of record VUQJ01026242.1, read on the forward strand.
TGGCTGCAGCCTTCCTGTGTGGAGTTTTCCTGTTCTCCCATAATCCAAAGACATGCTGACGTCATCACTGGAGACAATTTTACGATTCTACGAATTGGAATATGTATCGTTAATCACTGCGACAGTAACACTGAAACAAAAACCTCTATTTTGGCTTCTGACTCACCATCACATGTCCTGAAGTATTTGGACCATTCTCACTGATCTGTGGCTGTAACCTCTTAAAACCCACCAGGTCACGGGGATACGGGGAACCTAAGCCTTGTTTGGAAATAAGAGGCTGAAATTAGAACGCAAACTCACCACAAAGACAACATCAAGTCAGCTACAGCAAACTTGAACTGACAGCAGATCCACAACAAAATAAGATCCCATTCAAGTCTCCCTCCGGACTCCATTATGTAACATATGTAAAGCCCCTGAAAGAAAGTGTCAACCTGACTTCAGACTTTTCTCCAGACTTTGAAAATGGCAGGTCTTGGGAGGCTTTAAAAAGCATTTACTGTGCTGCTCTGTAACGTTGGCGGTCAAAGCAAACAGAACGCTCGGTTCTCACACCTCAGAGCCTCCGGTGACAGGGACAGAGGGGACGTGACGTCCATTACTGTCCGCGGGTTCCTCCTCAACAGGCTTTACTGAACCACACATACATCAGTGAGTAAAGTGAAGACAATTCTGTTCAGTTATCAATAAAGTTTGGGTTATAAAGTGGCCAGTTTACTGTGAAGATAAACTAAAGAGAAGGAAAAAGCTATAAAAGAAAGATTATTCCAAACTGCTCAAACAGCATAAATGCAAACTGAGTATGATTGTGTTTAATGATGAGTTAATTAAGTTAGTTCTGCACAAACGTGCTCTAGTGTGTGGACCAAACTATAAAAACACAAAGTAAAGTAAGCTATCAGACTCTGAGTCTCTAATATTGTGGATGGACTCCAAGTTCACTGGCAGGCCTTGTTCTGCTCTGCCGGCTCGGTGAGGCTCGGTTAGGGTGGTGTAGCATCATATGAACCATTTCTTTAGCTGCTGCAGGTTCTTGTTAGATGCCCACCACCTCTCAATGGCTTTCCAGAGCAGAAGAAGTCAGCTGCCAGCTGTGGTGGAGTCGGAGTCCGTCAAAGGGCTGTTAGCACAGTTAGCTGCTGAGCAGCTAATATCTGTCAGATCGATGTGTGCAGTTCAGTGACTGCGGTTAGCTGAGTTTAGCCAACAGCTGCTCGCTGAACCGGTCTTTCATTACTGTGCAGCTGCAAGGAAGCTTTAAATGACCAAAACAGTTTTCTATAATATGGACATTTGAACATAAGAGTCTGTGAAGACTGATTCACCTGTGGAGGCAGCCTCAAGTGGCCAACAGAGGAAATGCAGCTTCAGGATCTGTGCGTACAGATGCTTTAAAATCAGAAATCTGAGCAAACCTAAACTTCTTGGCAGAGGATCCTTCAGCTCAAGAGTTTTTAAGTAAATGACTAAATGTGTATCGAGGGGATCATTAAAATATGTTGAATTGGTTTATTCAGTGTTGCTCAGCATTCAGAATTGTTCTCATCCTGCTAAAGAGTGTTATCTCAGTTCTTATTCATATTTAATACTCTGGCTTTCGGCTCCTTAAGCTCTTAAAAGACAAAAGACATAAATTCAGATGACATCTTGTCAGCTCTCCAACTGCTGCTGTCATGATAATTTGGGATCCTAAAAATTGGACTGTGATACAGAAAAGGTTGAGAAAATGACTGTTCTGACATTTATTTTGTACAAAGAGAAAACTCCCGTCAAATTAAGTGCAGA
>VUQJ01026256.1:1553-17501 GCA_015108635.1 Andinoacara biseriatus
AAAACAAAAAACGGAGGAATGCTGACGTTTTGAGAGAACACGGACTTTTTGTTGTCTTGTGCAGCACCTTTAAAAATGCCAGGGGTTTCATTTGCCTGTAATCCATTGTGTTAGCTTTGCCTTGTTAGCATAGCCTGGTGAAGTAATGAGACATCTCACTAATACTGACTGGACTACAGCTGTAGAGGGAGAGATGAGGAATGTTCAGAGAGAGGGGCATAGAAAGAATATGACTATCAGACTGTATCTGTGTGTGTGTGTGTGTGTGTGTGTGCATGCGTGGACCAGTGGCAGCCTCCTGAGCAGGGTATGGCAGAGATGGAGCTGAGTGCTGTAATGGAAGACAGGAAATGAGAAGGCATGCTTAAGCTAGTGCTAATCGATGTCCCCCCACCCCCCGCCCACTCACCCCCGGCATAATTCTCACACAAATTTAATGTTGTGTGTGTCATATATCTTCTCAACAATGCACTGGGGAGTCAGGAAGGTGCTGTGTGTGTACGGATTTGTGGCACTTCAAAGACTGATGCAGGGTGTGCTCACATGAATGCGTCGGAGGTCTTTACGCGAGAGCAGCTGTCAGGCCATCAGGAGTGTCTACAGGGAGAGCGTGTGATAGTGACACAGATACAAGAAACCGAGGTGCCTCTTGCATGTCTGTGCGTGTTGCTCTGTGTGGTCAGCACACATTAATGCATGAAGCTAACAGGAATATTTATGATCCTTCTAATGCGTGCACACACAATACAAAACTCATTTCCCCACGCACACACAAACAAAACTGTTTCCATTGAAGAGCACAAACACAGACGGAGCGGCGATAGTCAGCCGCAGATAGAGGCAAATAAGCAGAATAAATTAATGCAAGCATGCAAAAACAGATCTTAACGGTGAGTGTGAAACCGGATCGACGGCTTATATCACCACGAGCTCGACCGTTTGTGAGTGTTTTGTTTTTATCTGGCCGCTGCTCCTAAAGATATCCATCTCTGCATCTCTCTTCCCCTGCTTTATCTCAGTCTGAAGGTGACCTTGCCTGTCTGTCAGTCTCTAGTGATGACACTGGCCCTATCAGTAATACATCATGTAAGCAGTGTATCAGCCAGATGCCGCACTAGCTGAGCAGTGGGTGGTCTGTCAGGCATGCCTGCTTTGTACAATATGCAAATAATCACATGCAAATTACCTGTGTGTGTGTGTGTGTGTGTGTGTGACAATATATCTGCGTGGATGCAAATGAAAAACGCTTTCAGATGTGCGCTTAAAGACTTAAAGACATTACGAGGATTTCGCCAAACACAGTTACAGCACACAAAAATCAAAAGGCTACTCAGAGAAAATGTCTGAAAGCTGGGGAGGAATGTGATTATAACACGTGTGCGCACACACGCGCACACACACACACACGCATGCATGCATGTGCGCACGCAGAGGCCAGGAGCTTTGAGCAGCCTCCTGCTGTGCTGCAACAAGAGATGTATTGTAGACAACACAGCTGCAATAACAAGGCTGGCCCAGTGCTAGAAGGAGCTGTACTGCATGACTCAAAAACAGCCGCCATATTGTAACATGATTATGGATAGTTTTTGGGCTTCCAAATGTCTAATCTACCTGCAAATAAATTTAAAGTGAAAGATATGCGGGGTTTTTTTTTTTGTTGTCTGTCTGCTAAAATTCGATGTACACCACATTAAACATGAACCAGGAGCTAGACTTTAAACATTGAACTGTATAAATCCAATCCGATATCATTTAAGGAGTCTGATGGAAAAGACTGAATCTTTTTGTTCTCTGTAATAGTATTATAACCTGAATATCTTAAATATTTTTTTGGGCTCCTCTTATGCAATTAACTCACCAGAAATTTGTTTTTACTCTCAAATGCATAAAAATCAAGAGATGTTCTGCTATTTCTAGCAGTGGAAATTAGTTGGCTGGAAATACTTTCCATTTAAATGTAGCGTACAAAAATACAAATAAATTCACTGTGACTTTAATGCAAGCGAAGAATGGTGAGAAATTTGACACGGGTGATGTAAGAGCATGATAAAAGGTGCAGGAATGTATAAATGATTGAGCTGAGTTGTAAGCCACATCCTAATCTGCATTCACTGAGCACACACCTTAAAAAAATTTTTGTCCACACACTCTATAAAGGCATTCTGCTCATATTCACCCTGATACAATATTTTTATTCATAATCCATGGTTTAGTTTCTAAACTCCTTTCGTCCGTTTTGTTATGTTTTCTGAACACGACACAAAAATGGCAGCGCACCACAAGAACATTCAGCCAACATGGCATTGATATAACGGGTGAGCGTTCTGCGAGGACAACAGAAAATGTGTCTTGATTAAATAAAACAAAAACAAGCATATTTTAAGACCCGCGAATTAGAGCCGCAGCCCGTTGCAGGGTCTCGTGTTGCGGTTGACTTCCCAAACCCTCACAAAATAAAATATACACGGGTAAGTAAACAATTGCTCGCTAATGCAGAACACGGGAAAAACATTGGAGTCATGACGAGCGCCGTGTCAAACACGCTGGTTATCGTTCACGCATACCCAAACAGAGCACCCACAGAGAGAGAGCGTGAGACAAAGAGGCTGAACAACACACCAACATCTCTACTCTCTGCAACCCAGGCACATCAAAGCTTTCTCCGCCCATTTATCTGCATGTGCCTGTAAATCAAAAGGCATACTTTGAACATGTGCACGCACATACACACACACACAAACACACACGGCTGCATTTGCTTTGTGCAGCAGAGTCCAGGACTGGGTAGGGAAGGTAAAGGATTTTGCTGTAGACGAGGGAATTACTCGCCTCAGCTCACTCTGTCAAGGGGGGAGAGGAGGACGACTGTTTACCAGAAAGAGAGTGGGGGGGGGGGCGCAGAGAGGTCGTTGCTGTGTCTCAGGCAGTGCTTTCTTCTCTGTGAGTCACCTTTTCACTTCACTTTCACCCCTCACTTAGCCCCGCCACCATCATTGAAATGAGACACGCATCTACCCCACCTTTAAAAATGGCACTATGCTGTGTTAGATAAGAAGCCAGGTCAATGCAATTAGTTGTAACAGCATGTTCGGGGCAGACACTATACACAGGAAAACAAGATGAATAAATGGACAAACACATTCAGAACCCCATGGAGAGAAAAACCCAAGGAATGCACCCACACACAGAAGATCTGTGCATCCCAGTGTGACCATATGGTTTGGCGGGGACTTCCTACCCACCGCAGAGGAAGTGTCCGTTTACAGTGCACAGTTCAGTTGTCTGCCATCACATCCTGTCTCCCAGCTTTAAACGGCAATGTGAAGCCTGCTCTGCTCAGCCCAGTCACAGCTTTGAAGTTAAATCAAGCAGAAAGGAGACACAGTTCACCATACCATGCAATCAGGATCGGCATGTGATCTGGTAGGGCGCACGCAACCTCAAACAACAAAGCAACATAAAGGGAGAGCTTTACTTTCTGCAGCTTATATGTGTGACGCTGGTTCACTCTTCAGCCCGCTTTGCTAGCGGTGTGACTGACATCCACCTGTCCTTGGGTGTAGGGTGATTAGGTGTTCTTAAAGTCGGCTCTTTGTAACAGAGTGAATGTGGAGAGTGATATGATATGCATGATCCAGAAATGATCCAGCAGACATTGACTAACAGTATGTGGAGTACAACGGGGCGGGGCTATTGATGACTCTCTTAAAAAGTGGGTATCATTGCCATGGCAGCCAATACGTTATCACCACGCAGCCACGCCCAGTCCCTGGTCCAGACCAATGGGCAGCCAGCTGCCAAGCAAACAATCCCCAGCAGTGCTGGAATGGTTGCGGGCGAGAGGAGAATGCTAAATGTGCCACTTCACATCTGGTGATTGACACAGAGCCTCTTGTTTACAGGCGCCGTGGAGATTTGCATCTTTTTACCACTGCCACTCCTTCTCCTCTTCTCTCTCGTTTCTCGTCTTCTCCTTTGTGTCCCCTTCTTCACTCCCACAATCCTCCCCGTTTGTGGCGGCTCTGCATGAAGTGGATATTACCCCACCCTGCTGCTATGATATTGATCAGCCTCCTCCTTCCCTTTCCTCCTTCTCTCTCCTTTTCTTCATAGCCCACTGCATTGATTCCACCTCTCCCTCTGAGCCCGCCAGCTAGGAGTGATTACACACGCTGCTCACATACAGCGATGCAAACACACACACACAAGCATGCACATTAGTCTTTGATAGGGATGTGGGACATGTAGCCTTGCTTTACTTTAAAGGCTATAAAGCTCAGCGGCTGCTGCACCAGCCCAGTGAAAACACTGCTTCTTTTCACTCAATCAAACCCAGTGACTGCCAGCTTAGCATGACATACAACCATAATAAACATCTTTGTTATAGCATGTTAGCATAGCACACCAGCCATCTGGCATAAAGCTGACTGTGCTCTGGTGTTTTCTGTCAGACTGGTGCTAAAGATGGCTGTGGTAGGGCTTGACAGGTGGACTCCAGACACCTTGTGATTCTGTGCAGAGCCACACAGAACACATACACACTCCTTATATGGGCCTGTGGTGCTGCACTCACCAGCTACACACCAGCAGCTCTCCTACTAAAGTCAAAACAGTGAAATGAAACAGCTAGGAGTGGGTGTTAGGACAGCACCGACAAAATACCTAATCACAGAGCCAACTCATCTGTGTCCAGTTGAGAATAAAAATATCTCTCCCGTGTGAATGGACAGCCACGCTGACCGTGAACATGACACCAAAAGTCGAGCCCACCTAAACTGGGCGAGCAGCGGGAGCTCTTGGCTGGTCTGTACACGCTTAGATATTAATTTGTTAAGCAACCCTCTCAAATTTACCAGACAGTATCTCTGCTAACAATAGCTCATGAAGTGCTAAAGGTTTTAGGTGGGGAGTCCTAGCTGATGAGCTAACATGGGCAGTGTGGGCTGATGCAGCAAGAGCAACCACTTATCTCTGTGTAACCTCTCTCTGGCAGCAGCAACAATCCAGCAGAGTCTACAGCAACAGGCCAGAGATCCCACATATTATACACACCCTCGCTGCCATTTGGCATTTAAATGGCATTTTAGCATAGCAGCAAACAGTTTGCACCTAATTATCGCTAGCTGTTGCTGTGTAATGAGTTGAGCTAGTGTCTCAAAAAGCCATCCACACAAAAGCAGGACTATTATATCTACTCTCTTAAGAGTAACCAATATCTCTGCTTTTAGGCTTAATGCTAGGGTGGACTGGATGTTAGCAGTAATGGTAGGTAGTCAAACCCAATGCTAAATGTGCTTGAAGGCTAAATTAGTAATTATTAAATTATTGGCAAGCTCAGATGTAATCAGTTCTGCTCTCTTTATTAAAGAAATTCAGAAAATAGATTGCTACATAATGCTACACAAACATTATCTTGCACAACTGGTCTCACCAACTCTTTTTCTAATTTGCAGTAAGATTAAGAGATTTGTCTGTGATGCAATTACACTATTCCCAATCCAGAAAAGATTTCTCTCTCTCTCTTTCCCTGAGTCTGAGGGGTGGGGCAGCTCTCTCTCTCTCTCCCACACACTGCTGCACCATGCGGCACACAAAAAGACCCTGCTCTTAATGACAATCAAGGAGAGAAATAAACGCTCAAAAGCATGGTTACACTTCATTAGAGTCTGTGCTGACAATGCTCCTTGGCACAAGGGCAACAAGTCTTTTGCAATGGAGGACTCAAACGCAAGCAGACTGTTGAAATACCTAGCCAAAGTGAAAGGCAGAGATATACAGCATATGACTGTCCAGCTTACAGCTCCTTGCTTCAGCTATGCTATAAATGCTAATATATGCTGAGCATGGCCGAGTTCACAAATTTAATCGGAAATGGTCAAATGTGAATAAAGCATTTCAGATCTTGAGTTTGCTTTGCTTTTTTCTCTTAATAAAAAACATGGAAAATGGAAAAAGTACTAAATCAATAAGCATTTTAAAAAATCAGTACTAACATTCGTGACTAATTAACAGGACAGGCTAACAGGTAAGCGCAGTCAAAACAAAGATAAAGACAAAGGGGAAGAACAAGGACAGTGTGCGTGTGATCAATAGAGGTAATCAATATTCTTCCCCTGTACCTTTCACTGTTTGGATTAGGACTCACGTTGGACTAACCTCTTGGGTTCAAAGTGACTTAGAGAAAATGTCTCACTTAAAACTGAACGACACACTCAATCAGTGGCTTTCAAAAAAACAACAAAAACAACAACAACAGAAACAAAAAACTCAAGCTTTGACAAATAAATAACATTATGTCTCATTATCACTCAGAGTAAGCCCATCTAAAACCCCACTAATGATCCAGGGAGGCATCTTTAGAGATGACGTTTTGGGCCAAAAAGTACTCCAGGAGACAGTCAGCCATCTGTTAACAGCGAGCTTCATCAGTCCCCCACCGGTCCTGTCACAAGTCTACAGCTCAAACAGCGTAAGAACAAGTTTGGCTGCGAGGTTCATGCTGGAGAAATGAGGTGTGTGTTTTGTGAAAATGTGTGCTTCTTGGCTCCGCGGGGAGGAGAGGACGACGAGTCACTGTCTTTCCAAGGAGCACACCCAGACAGACGAGGTCTCAATCACCCCCATCAACCCTTCACACCCTCCACTTGCTGATGGAAAGAGCCTCTGCACTCATCCACCAACTCCATTACCTGCTGTGACAGGGCTGCGCATTAAATCATTCCGTTTCACCTGGAAAGGAAGGTGAAGGTAGGAGAAAGAAAAGTGGGAGGAAGACAGAGATTTATTTATTTATTTTATAATTCTAGCTGGTGTGTGAGCTAATTTGTACATGCCCACATGCTGTGGGCCACCATCAGATCATCCCCATTCCAAAACACTCAGGCATGAAAGATGAATCACAAGGGAAGAAGAAGAGAGAAAGAAAGGAGAAGACAAGAGAATATGGAATAAGGTGAGGAAGGTAAGACGTAAGAAAGACCTATTCAATCGCAAATGAGTCGGACATGATGGCAAACTATAAGTGGGCCGTTAAGCTCAATTGCTTGTTGCAATGCTGCAGTTTGAGTCTATACAGTTGACTGCATTAGCCCTATAAAAGCACACTGCCTGTTCAATCTGGATTAAAAAATAATGTATTTAAAATGTCCTGATTCAATTAGCTCCGGAAAAAGCAGGAGAAGGAATTAAATAGCATGTCAGATAAAGCTCCAAACACAGATTGCTATGCAGGGCAGAAGCTTGTCTTTAAAAGGGGGATAGGGGAGAAGCCACTGGATAAAAGACATAAGGGATTTGACAACTGTACAAAAAAAAAGAGAGCGAGAGAGAGACTTATGGGAGGTCTGTACTTTTTTTTAATCATTTCATTAAGATAGTGCTTAGGCTAATTTAACAGTGGGCTTAATAATGCAGACTTTCCTCCCTTTGCTCTGTACACAAGTGTTAACTGCCTGCTGGAACAAAGGCGGCTCTGTTCACAAACATAACACTGCCAAACTGTTAAGTACATTCCTATAAAGAGAGGAACAAAGAGCATTTGAGCGTGGCGGGAGGGGAAATGAATACAGCTACTGAGGGGATAGCGCGGCTCGGCCCTTTGATGCCAGGAAATGTCTTTACCATCACAGACAGTGTTTATACTGCTTCGTAGCATACTTTTTTTTTTAAGATCGAGGCAACAATAAAATAAACTGGTAGTACTGTGAAATCTCAGTAGGGATGATGTTTGAGAGAGATTACTGCTGAGAAGGAGGGAAAGGGAGGCTGAGGTACGTACTGCCAGACAGCAGACGAGCGGAGGAGATGGTGGAGAATTTAGAGGGTTGGGCCGTTTTTTTTTTTCAGGGAAGCACAGCAGAGTACTTAGGGGTTACACAATGCAGGAATAATGAAGTGTGCAACATTTTGTGTGTGGATACAAGACACAAGAAGGCACAAACACCTATCCGCAGGATAAATGAAGTGTGTGTGCAAGTGTGGTGAAGCGTCTCCCAGCCTTTGCAGCTGCGGTTCCCTCACTCCATGTGATCCATTGGTGGTGACAGACAGGCAAACATAATTTAGGCTTGCCCATCAAAGCACATGCAACACCAGCCACAGCCACTGCAGGCGGAAATATGACGCACCGAATGGAAAATACACAATCCTCCCTCTGTGTCTAAGAAAAGACCAGCATAGATTTGTCATTACCTGAAACCTGCGGAAAAACACATTTTATCTAAGCTTTTCTACTCTTTTCCTGTGCCTCACCGTACACACGAGCAAAGGTGATCATCTTTTTATCAATCTTCGGGGATGTGGGTGAATTTTATGGGTTGAAAGGTTTTACAAAATCTACGAAAAATCCTTCAATGAGAGCAAAAGCTGCAACCATGAGCCCTTCAAGTGTTTTATTTGCTGGTTATGGAGTGCCTCCAGTGTGTAAATCTTGATAATATGACTGGTAAGGCTCTCTGGTTTCTAGGTTTGTTCACATATACCGACCGAGTTGTTCTTGAGAAACTGAATCAGACTCGTTAAACAGACCAATATCACCACTTAATGATCAAAGCCTGAGCATATGTGAGCCAGTTGCGTTGGATTAGATAAACAAGCATTCGTAAATGGAGGACAGAGTTAGCAGTGATTCAAGCTCCAGCACATGTGCAAAGTGTCAGAAGGTCTGTCTGAGATCGCAGTGCTGCTGCAGGGGAGCCGCTGGAGATGACAGCCTATGGTGATGTTGCTGTTATTTTTTTATTTTTTTTATTTTTTTATTTTTTGGCTTTGCGAGGCAGTGGGTTCCAAGCTACAAAATGCAGACATTCCTCAGACCTCACAGCAATCCCTGAAATTTCCTCTTTTCGTGTCTTCCCCTCTCTCTGACCGATGCCTTTGCCCTCTTTCCTTCCTCCCTTTGCTCTCTCTACTGGCAAGAGTTAATTTGCACCATGTGTTCTTTAATAGAGACGGGTGGGGGATAGGGGCCCTGGTGGAAGCGTGTGAACCCGATACCACTGTAAATCTCCACTTCCACAGCGTTACACCCTCTCGCCCCTCCTCCTCCTCCTTTTTCTCTCCTTTTCTCTCTCATTCTTTTTTTTATTGGCACGTCACACATTGGACAAGCTGGAAATTACACTGAGCTGAGCACCAGTGGTGAAGCATGCCAGATACCTACTTAAGCTGAGAAAGGGAAGGGAAAAGTGAACGTTTGGGGGGGTGCACACGAGTGAAGTTGTAGGAGAAGGAGAATGTAGGAGAAGGCCAGGAGGTGGGGTAAAATTAGCCATCCATTTTCAGAGCAGAAGCCAATCCAATTAAAGCTTGACCAGTCCACATAAATGTGTTTAGTGTCTGGTTACTACACTCAGCCCTGGGTGGCCAGGAAGACAGAGATTCTCCTCTAAGTACAGAACTCACCACAGCCACTAAGACAGGGACATACTGAAAGTAAAAATCATGAGTGAGCGAAGAAAGAATGAAAAGTCTTATCTGGTTACAAGACACTATGAACGTTAGCCTACTTCAAAGGACCCTCTGCCCTGTAATTTAGCATGCGACCCCATATGGAGGAGGAGGCTGCTTTCCTTTCAATAGGAAGGCCCTGGTTGAGTGAATAAACAAGCCTCATATACGATAACAAGGTTGGGAGTCCTGTACAATCTGTGAGCATCAAATCTACCTGCCTTCTTTGGCATCTGTGCTACATTTATTTTTTCCCACTTTCTCATCAACACCAAGAGCCCGAGCAGGCAGCGGTGTCTGTTTGCTCCTCTGCTTTTAAGTTAAAACGTAGTGCTGCACACCAGAGCGCGGTGACTTCACTGCACGTGTTAGCAACGACATCAGAGTAGGTGTTTGCACTTATGCTCGACTCAAAAAAAGGAAAAGCGTCTGAGGCAGAGCCAACAATTTCAACAACAGTAAAAGGTGAAATTAGCACTAAATGAAAGTCTCAACTCTAATTTTTCCCTGGGAAAAAAAAAAAAGACATAAAATTAAATTTTTACATGCAGCCAAGCCGAAGCCGGTCTGAGTAAACTAATTATACTTTAACAGAGGGGAGAGTAGTCAAAAGGCTTCTCTACTGAATTATTTAGCACAAAACGGTCAAAGAGGTGGCTATTGATCGAGCCTTTTTTAAAAATGTTACGGCCGCTGGCCTGGCCCTTCAGTCCGACCAAGCCCCATTGTCCGGAGGCTGCACCCACACCACATCTGGGAAAGTAATCACCACTCATAAAAACACACACAAACCCCATTTTGATTTCAGTCTACTTCACTCCCCTCCCATCTTTTATCCTGGCGAAAGACATAATCCTATTGGTTGAACAACTAGTTTCCATAGCAGCGTTTAGCTAATGCACAGGGAGGGCAGTGAGGGTGAGAGAAAAAAGTGCTATCTGCCCAAAAAGATGAAAAGAGGGAGAGAAGAGTCAAAGAGCCATGTAGAGGGTTGGGTAGGTTTCATTTTAGACCCACAAGGAGAGCTCAATCCCACTTGCTCCCCTTGCTGGGCCTGAAATGTGTTGTTATCTCAACCTTGCCATTTGTATTGCTTTATTTATTCATCACTGCGCTGGTGTGGACAATCAATCTAACCCGTCTCCCAACAGAGACGAGGCTCTGTAGCTGTCAGAGAGACGCATGCCTGTCTCCATCTGATTTGAGAAATGTACCACGCTTGCAAACCGACACCAGAGTAGGACTACGGCTTGTCAGTCGCGCAAATTGTAAGTGCATGCTTGCATAGAAAGAGCAGCTGCTTTAAGCTGGTCACCAACACGGCAGCTTAATGACCTAATGTTTTTACAAAGAATGGCATTAATGGCTTCACCTCAGTGAAATTTCAAGCGTGCAGAAACAGAGTGAAGGAGGGAGGGAATAGGAGGGGGAGGCGGGAGGTGCTGGGGTGCCTCATACCTCATATGGAAGAATGAATCAAAATGGTCATAATGGGGAAAGTCACATGATACTGCCAAAACAGTGGCTAAAAACACTTTGCTCATGGGGTCTAGTCAGAGCCAACTGCAAAAAGAGGAAAGGGAGGGGGATATTTGTCAAATTCAGATAGGTAATCTGAGCAGAATTCATTTGTCCAAATAGGGGAAAAAAATCCTGCTTTGTTTCCCTTTTGCAGGCAAGTGGAAGTGAATGGCCATTCAGTGTTTAATAGCTGTTGTGTTGTGGTTGTATTGCTTTAAGGCTAGCTACTCAATAGGGAACATTACAGGCAGGATGCTTCAATCACACAGTCTGCAGCGGGCTCGCCTGGCCGGCTACGTCTATAGACGCCTAGATGCCCTTGTCAAAGCTGCCTCCTCACAGAGAGCACAGAGACAAGCACACACTTAAGACAACCCAATGCACAACTGTGAAAGGCTGCACCTCCACATGTTCATGCCTGAGAAATGTAGCAGCTTGCTTACAGCAGCTGAGTGGACTGTGGAAGGAAAGGAAAGAGCTAAGACGCGCACACAGATACACACAAATGCACACACACAAAATTGCCCCTAATGACTGTAGCGCCCCTCTCTCAAGAGATGGCAGCGGCTCCTGCTCTACTCGATAAATATTAACAAGAAGTGCGACTGATGGCGGTGCTCACTGATCCATAATTGCATTTCAAAATGTTTGATGGGGGTGGGGTGGAGGGTGGCCGCAAAGGGAGAAAGGAGATAAAAAGAGGAAACTCAGCCTTCCAGGCAGTGACAAGAGACAAGTGAAGGCTGTCTAGTCAACCTCCCACCATCATCTCAGTGGCTCAGCACCGGCGAGAGAAACACGCAGGTTGAGCACCGCAGTCTGACGTTCTTGCTTTCACCGACTCGCTGCACATTTGGGAATGGATCACAGGGATGGTCGCAAACTCCATTAGCACATATACACTTACAGATATTTTGCATGAATCTGAATATGCGCACATGAGCTAGCCGCAAGCTAATTAGCTTGTGGATCTCATTGTTAAACTAATTCTCAGCACTTTGGATTCCATTAGGACTGCAGTCAGGGTCCACAGAAAACCTAATAAGTGCTTGTGTTAAGCATGCGTATTTATGCACATAAATTTGCATCTTTATCAAACATTTTTAATTATGGACTTTGAATAGGTGGCACTTTCCAAGGCAGAATGTTATACAGCAGCTAAAACATTCAGGAAGCAGTTGTGAGAGATATCATTAGCATTTGGTGTGCACATGTGTGTGTGTGTGTGTGTGTGTGTGTGTGTGTGTGTGCGCGCGCGAAGATGATGTACACATGTTGTTTACGTGACATATGCGCTGTTATGTCAATCCAAAGCAAACATGTATCATGTACATATATGTACACATCTCACCACACACAGACAGTGCATATGTCCCGCTTACAGACACAGAACGATGGATGGCAAAACTTACCAATAAATTATGTTTAATGATTTAGTCATTAATATCTGAACTGCAGAGGCTTTTAAATCAGCACCACTGTCTGCACTGTACTTTTAGCACTTCTGCGAAACGCACTGGTAGATGTTGACTTCAGGGGAAATTTTTCATCTAGCTCTAAAAACGAGATGGCATTTAGTGCATCATTAAAATATTACAGCACATTCAGAGTCCTGGTTTTCTATAATAGTCTTACAAACAATTGTGTCACACTGAGAAAATGTAGAGTTTTCCTCATTAATTTGCAAGTCGTTGCTAATTAAATGTTTTGGCCAGCCAATTAATGAATCCAACCAGTTTACAGGAAACAAAGAAGAGAATGTATCAAAATGTTTTCAAATGATGATTTAAAAAAAAAATCCTTTTTAAACACATATATTCAGATCAGCCAAAATATTCCTGCCTTTTATTGACAGTTCTATGATTACAGTGAGGGAAGTTAGTGACATGAAAAAACAAATTGGCACAGTTTCTTTGCATCAAACCGGATTTATTAAGCATAAAGTTACTGATTAGACACTAAGAGGAGACACAAACCAACCCGTGTGCAAAGCTAAACACTTATCAGTATGAGCTATGCTTTATATGCAATCTGTTATCCTCTGGAGACACACCTATGGTTTCAACACATCTCATCATTTCCATTTACATAATTATCTGCAGTAATACGCATACACACATGCAGATTGGATGCATTGATATGTTACTTGACAGTGCTCTAACCTGAACAAACACGCCATCACAACATGTTTTCCCTGGACAAACACTCAGAATACACAGAGTGTAGATTATCGCCTGCACATCTCGCAGAGGAAACAGAGCGCACTCAATCTTGAGGTGGTTCTAACCTTACACTGCTGCCAAATGAGGGGACATAGTGAATATCATTGAATACAGCATGCCCTGTACTGGTTGCATGACAAAGGAGATCCTTCATCCTTTTAAGCTGATCAGGACGGCAAAATATGAACAGGAATCCTGGCAACATAATTGCATTGTACGTGGCATCTAATTAAATGTCCATAAGCAGGAAGATCCAGGGGTGGAGATGAGCATTTGTTTGTGAGGCTAACAGTAGGAGAAAGACAGCGAGCGGGTGTGTGTGTGTGTGTGTGTCAATGTGTGTATTGGTGTGTTGGTGCACTGGGCTCCTCAATCCCTTGTTCCCTGAGGGAGAAACGCTGCAATCACTCCATTAACGAAAGAGGGAGGGAGACAGGGATGCTGGCAGAGAAAGAGAAGGATGTGGAGAGAGGAAGGGAGGGAGGCAGGATTGGGCACAGCTGACTTGGCCAATAACAGCAAATAAGGCTAGCTACAAGCAGAGCGGGAGGTAGGAGGGTCAATGAGCGTCGAGGACACGGGAACAATGACTTGAACATGGGATGGGAGGAGGGAGGGAGGTGAGTGACAGCAGATAAAGAGGAGCGGGGGGCGATGGGGGAATGAAGTGTAGAAACAGACAGATGAGGGAGTGAGAGGGAGAGAAATGGAGACAGAGGAGACAATTGAGGTAAGAAGAGTAGGATGGATTGGTGAAGTCAGGGTCAATGGGTAGATATGGCTGCAGACTGTTCAGTGCTCAGTTTCTGTCAAATAGCTTTTTGTCTTCGATTTTTCTCTCACAGCGACATGCAACTCACGTGGGTCTGTGCGTGTTGAAGAAGATTAACATGTATGAAAGTACATGATCATAATACAAGCTGCGTGACCAGAATAGAAACACGACACAAGCACACACACAAGATAAAACACACGGCGGCTGGCAAGCTCACTGCATTGCTTTCAACCACTATAGATTGTAACACATTACAAGGTCATGGCACCGGGTGTAAACAGAAACTAGCCCTTGTGGGAAAACAGCCTAAAGGACTGCCAGGCTTTAATTGACCTAACTAATCACATCCGAGAGAATGCACTGCGATGCGCATCTTCATGATGGTTTTATGCACATTTACGATAGCGGCCATTTTATTTGCCTTAACAAACATTTCAATCATTCTTTGATCCGTTTAAATTCACAATTTTGTGCTACCACTTATTTCTTTTGCTTTACAGCCTCATTTTTTTTTTTTATATGCAAGTTCTGCTAATAATTTTGTTATTTTCTAACTGATGAGTTTTACTAATGTTACTGCAAACTTTCCCATTCTTAATAATTGAAATGTGGGCAGCAGAGATTTCATCTTTGTGAGAGCGTTTTTAAACATTTCGCCACAGTTAAAACAGCCTCCTGCTGGTCATCTTTGTATCTGGGCAGACATGTTAGGAAAGAGGCAGAAGGGTGGAAATCTATATGGGTGGATCAATGTGTCACAGAGGTTGCAGTGGGCACCAAAGCTGCCACTGTTGAGTAAACAAGCTATGGAAAATGATTGCCCTCCAAAGTCCACAATGACCCCAAAAATTATACAGGATTGATTTTTTTTCCCTTTTTTTTTTGCATGTGTTATTGTTGAACGACTGTCTTGGTGTGTGTGCGTTAGTGTGTGTGTGTGTGTGTGTGCGCGCGCATGCAGAAAAAGGGAAGACAACATGCAACCAGCAAGATTAGGCTCAGAATCATCCCAACGCAGAGGAGACACAAAGTGAGAAAAAAGATATAAAATACACAAGGCAGAGAGGCGGGCTCCAATCCTTGTTCTTCTGTGCAGAGGAGAAATTGATGGCTGCATTCACGATTTCTACACATCACTAATTGGATTCACAGGTCATTAGATAAAGTACACGACTGAGACTGTTATAGCCTAAAGACTGAGCAAGGCGAGTGAGAGTCAGGAAAAAGGAGAAGGGTGTGAGAGGGCCAATACTGATGAGGTTGTTTGGTTCAGGACCAATAAAATTTCCTCCCCTTCTGCTGTGTCTCCAAAGCCCTGCTCCACCACACAGAGGTGGAGGGTGATCGATAATTTGTGCAGCAAGAAAAGGTGTGTGTGTGTGTGTTGGGGGGGTGGAGACAGAAGAAGGGAGGGGTTAGAGAAAAGATGGAAAATAAAGAGAACGAGTTGCCAGTTGTCTCTTCTTTTCAATATATTGTGGCAGGGAGAGGAAATGAGATTAGCCCGACCATTATGTTCTGCAAAAGAGCCGAATGAGTGAAGGAGCGTTTCATTCTCCCAAAGGCACAAGCCTGCGCCCCAGTTTTGAGCGCAGGGCGATGGGGTAGAATTGAGGTTGGCCCAGCTAGATGGTAGTTTATACAAACGTGCAATTACAACCTAAATCAGCCATCATCCTAAAAGAGGATTTTGTGCTAGACTACCAAAACAGAGATTACGAGTTTTCACTGTAGCCTGGCTTTTGTGATTTGCAGCCCAATGACAAAGTGAGCTCACTGAAAAATGCTGTACGTGTTTAGAGAGCCAGCGGGGCTTGTTGTTTTAACATAGGAGGACAAGGGTACAGTCTGCTCAAACACATAAAGGCATGCAGATGGCTGTTCATTAATTACAGACGGAGTGGGGGAGGGAGTCACAGAGAGAGAGAGAGAGAGAGAGAGAGAGAGAGAGAGAGAGAGAGAGAGAGAGAGGGGGGGGTGCGA
>VUQJ01026258.1:0-16055 GCA_015108635.1 Andinoacara biseriatus
CCGTCCATCCATCCGTCCATCCGTCCATCCGTCCATCCGTCCATCCATCCGTCCATCCATCCATCCATCCATCCGTCCATCCATCCATCCATCCATCCATCCATCCATCCATCCATCCATCCATCCATCCATCCATTCATCCATCCATCCATCCGTCCATCCATCCGTCCATCCATCCATCCATCCATCCATCCATCCATTCATTCATCCATCCATCCATCCGTCCATCCATCCATCCATCCATCCATCCATCCATCCATCCATCCATCCATCCATCCATCCATCCATCCATCCATCCATCCATCCATCCGTCCGTCCATCCATCCATCCATCCATCCATCCATCCATCCATCCATCCATCCATCCGTCCATCCATCCATCCATCCGTCCGTCCATCCATCCATCCATCCATCCGTCTGTCCGTCTGTCTGTCCATCCATCCGTCCATCCATCCATCCATCCGTCCATCCGTCCATCCGTTCATCCATCCATCTTCTTCCACTTCTTTCCTTCGAGGTCATGGTGGGGCTGGAGCCTGGCCCAGCTGTCATAAGATGAGACTGGGGTACGCCAAGGACAGGCAGCCATCTCACAGGCTTTTAAAACCTTGGAAGGTAAAGTCAAAACTGAGTGAAAAGCCATCCACCCAAATCATTCAATTCAGGCGTTCCGATCACTTCCATGGCCACAGGTGTATAACACCAAGCACGTAGCCATGCAGACTGAAAAAAACAATTCTGTCAAGTCAGCTGTTAGTGGTATTATAACAAAGTGGAAGCGAGGCCACATGAAGTCACAAAGCGGGGTCAGCAGATGCAGAGGTGCAGAGTGTGCAGAGGTCACCGACTTTCTTTTGAGTCAATCGCTACAGCGCTTCAAACTTCATGTGGCCTTCAGATTAGCTAATGAACAGAGCTTCATGGAATTGGTTTCCATGGTCGAGCAGCTGCATCCATGCCTTACATCACCAAGTGCAATGCAAAGCATCGGATGCAGTGGTGTTCTCTGGAGTGATGATTTATGATTCTCTCGCTGATGGATGAGTCTGGATTTGGCAGTTGGAGGTACTTGTCTGACTGCATTGTGCTAAGTGTATTATGGTTACTTCCAGTGAAAGGAACTTTTAATGCTTCAGACAATTTAATGCTTCAAACTTGGTAGAAACAGTGTGGGAATGGCCCCTCAACATGAATGCAAAGCAAGGTCCAAAAAATAAATAAAAATTCAGGGGTGAATATGAATTAATAATTTCACTCAGGGTCCTCTTAAGTCTGGAGGTACAAACATGTTTGTTCATACAGTTTGTGTTGATGTTCAAGGCAGTTTCTCTCTGCTGGAGTTCCTCCAGTCCCTGAAGACCAGTGGTGTCTCTCTCTCTCTCTCCCACACACACAGAGACACACACACACAGACACTCAAATGCATAAATACAGACCTAATAAAAACACCCTTTGAAACTTGACTGTAGCTGCTCAAATTTTAATCAGCACATTTCATTAATTCATTCCTTTTTCCAGAAGCATGCCGGTCTCCATCCGGTGGGATACTGTAAACGCCACTCAAGAGCTTTTTGAGTGAAAGAGAAAGATTCAAAGTGTTAATTTTCTTTTTCTGAAAATTAATCACCTTTGTTTATCCTTTACTTTTACTGTGTGGAAAATAAATTACAGCTCTGAATATGCTGAACATTTGATCAAGGCCACAGGTCTCAAGAAAAAAAGGAGCTTTCTCTGTGCATTTATTTGAGAGTCAGTCGTGACCCACACGGCAACCTCCCGCTGTCCCACCTGGCATGCACAAATTGAGGTGCAGCAACTGAATAAAAACAGGGTGATCCACCAACAATTTTGTAGAAGACAAAAGAAAAAGTGTTTTGTTTCACCTTGAAGGCCTGTGAAAGAAAAGTTTGCCGCACATACTGCCTGATGTTCCTTAATCCTTGCTGTTGCTCCTAGAAAGCCTCTTCCGATTCCTTTGGCTGAATGCTGCTGTGAGACGTTTCTTTCACTAAAATATACCAAATTCAATGTTGAAGCAATGTGTAAAGTTGTCTTTGTAAGTGAGCAATGGCTGAAAAACAGAGTGAAAGGCTGCCAACCAATCAATGTGACTTATATATATATATAGTGTAAAGGGGAAAAAACTCAACGGAGGGTTTTCAACAAGTAATTCTAAAACACAGGCCAGAGAAAAATGTGATCACTTAATTATCAGTTTTTGATTTGTTGTGTTGCATAACTGATTCCTGCCGTCATTCTGCACGTTCAAGATATGGAAGAAAATTATGAAAAGGCGCTTCTGCACCGCTTAAATTCTTGGGCATTTTTATGGCATTAAACTTTTACCCTCCACTGACTTTGGCCAAAAGTCGCAGCCTCGAGTGCAGATATTAATTACACTCAGCGTTGTGGTTGTATTTTAGCAATTAAAATCCCCGCAGATCCTCAGAAAGAGGCCGGCTGGGGAGTTATCAGTAAACAGGAATATTACTCTTTAATTGGCTGTCCAACAGTGATGGCACTTAAGTCATAATTAGTCATTATACTGTGAGGTCTATATGTGCTGTAGGAGGATACTAATGTGGGATTGTGTGTGTGTGTGTGTGCCACTATTTACAGATATTTTACCAGTGCATTGACAGAGATAAATAAATAGATAATAACAGTTTTTTTTCTAATGAGCTCATTCAACCAAAGGAAGGGTGCAAAAGCCGTCCGAAAATGTACGTCGCTCGACAGCAGCTCGTTTTGCTCTGGAGGAAACATGGAAACAATGTGCGACTGAAGCTAAAAACCCACCGCTGCTGGTAAAATATCAGCTGATGTAAACACATTCAGTTTGAGTAAAAAAATAAACGTGACTACAGTATCTGTGCTGTTAACAGCAATAATTTATTGTTTAAAACATTTTTATTGAGACTCTTATTAAAACATTTGGGGAAAGCGAGTCTGTGTGAAGCACTAATAAACGTGAACCACACGTACACAACGCAGTCTTTCTCCGTGGATGCTCCGTCTGAGCGGCTTTATTGGGCTCATAAAAGCATACTTTTCATTTTTTTCTGCCACCAGATCCAAGCACAAGAGCTCTACCAGAATCACCATGGCTGCAACAGAAGAACCTTTTTCCTCCCTCCCATTTATCCAAGTGAACAATGTTGATTGACGGGTGAATGTGAGTTTTTTGTAACTTCACCAGGTAAGTTGGGTGGGAAATTGAGATGTGGTGTAGCTGCTGCTCCTGTGCTGTCAATTTTATTATTAAGTCTATTAGTGAGTCTAATTAAAAAGCACCTACTATAAGACGGAGTTGATTATAATAGAAATCGCTTGTTCCATGTTGATGGTGTCTCGATGACCCTGAGATCGAGTTCCTCCAACAGCAGAAACAAGATTCCACATTTCTTTATGCACGTCGTGCAAATATGCAGTAACATTTAATCTCTTGGCCACATTATTTCCTACTAATTTGTAAGTTTTGCATAAGTGAAGCTTTATGTATCAACTTCTGAAAGCATTTTCAAAAGAACAAGATATTCTAATCATTTTAGCTGGAATAAAAATACCAAGACAGAGAGAAATTTTTCCAAGCAAAAGATGTGACATATAAAATATTCAGGTCTCGTGGGAGCCACAGAGAAGTGAGTCCTTAGATCCTTTTCTCACCCCAAACATCCAGGATATATAGAGATGTGCATTTCCTATAGTGAAAGTGGAGCTGCAAATATTCCCACTGAAGCTGAAGCTGAAGATCGAGAATGGACGGTTTTGTGATTTTTTTTTCGTCAGTTAATCACCACTTAAAAATAAAAAAGTTGCCATTGGAAGAATGGCAGCAACACACAAATCTCACTGAAGATGATGAAGAAGGAGGAAAGTTCAAGAGCTGAGAAACTAAGAACTACAATAAGTTGGTCTCGTGATCGTGGTCAAGCCAAAATAATATCAAAAGAACCTGCGTTTTTTTAGGCCGTCTGCTTAGTCTCCTCTGTATTGATACATATTTCATTGGGTTTCAACAAAGCAAGGCAGGAGCATATTCTATCACAAAGGCCTCTGAACACAGTCCCACGTGGACGCTGGACAACACACATGCGCGCTCACAGAGTAACTCAATTGTCTCAGTGCTGAGTCGGAGTGTTACAAGTCCAGGCTCAGCATTAGTGCCCTTAGGTCAAAAAGAAGCTACAGTGAAAGCAAGAAGACCCTCAATTGTCTCTCCAAGGAGAGGAAGGCCTGTGAAAGAAGCTGAGCGTTTTTATCAAAGGGATGGCCATACGAAGGACACACTTTGCAGATCGGCCCTCAGACATTTCTTTCCTGGTACTTGGTGTATCCCAATCAGTTGTGAACCTTTTATATTAAACTCTGTAGTTTGGGGGGATTTTAGGTCCCCTTTTTATTTTAAACCTTATTGTAAATGAATGAATTCTCAACATGTGCAAAGCTGACCTCTTTGATTGGACCTGATGGTTCAACCAACAGGTAAATCTTTGAACGCACCATCTCTTCGTCTCATCGCCTCGTCTTTCCCCGTGAGCCTCATTCGAAATCTTTTCCTGCTCACAGTGACAAAGGTTGGGCTGGACAGGAGGAGTTTTTACTTGTAGAGTCACTTTAAGTTTCATCCTCCCAAACATTTGTAGGACAAACATTTAGAGTCAGTAAAGTGGACTCTCAGCCATGTTTATGGCACTGGTTCCTTTAAGGAGAACGTCTCATGTACAACGTAATCGTTTCTAACCTGTTGGCCTTACCTGGTCACCGAGCTTCATCATGCACTCATTTCTGGCAAAAAAAAAAGTCAAAACGTTGATGTTGAAGCTCCAAAATGAGAAGTCCACAAAAGCATCACAATGGTTATGATCAGCTTTTGAATACAGATGATGCTGGTGATCAATGTTTTTCATTCAGTTAAACCCACAATGATTTATGGGCAGTTACTTGTAATCTCCCCAGTGTGGGATCAATAAAGTATCTTATTGATTTACCTTCTTTTAGCTCTGCATTTGTTCTCTACCAACTACGAAAGCTTTTTAGTCCAGCTGCTGTTTGCTGCTGAGGTTTTAGTTCTTATAGATTTTTGGATGAATACATGAAACGGGTCAAACAAGTGCGACTGGATAAAGCAGTTTCTCATTATCATTATAAATATGTGATTCCTATAATGATAAATATTATAACATTCAATACATTTTGTACAATGTGATAAAAAGATTGTGGTGCTACAACATTTTTCTCCTGCTCTGAACTCCGGGGTGAAAACATTTCTCCCTTTTTCTGGTGCACATAATCCAGACGCTGACCAAAGACCAATTTATTTCTTTGTAAGGACACAGATGATTTTACAGCCTTCAGAAGCACCAAAATGACCTTCAGCAGGGCTCTGGATAAAGTCTTTTTTTGGCATCCTTTAACTGAGACGCAATGAAGGCGAGAGAATTTGGTTCCTCTTCACTGCTTGTCTGGAAGTTTTAACTTTGACTATCACAGAGAATCTGGAGCTTCGTTTTTCCTGCTTTCCTTAATTAATGGACTTTTTACTTTTTATCTTCTGCTACTTACATATGTGATCTATGAGTTCACTGGGATCTGGTGTCCTCAGTCAACAGGGACCTCGCTATCATCGAGCTGACCATGACCTCCTCTGTCTGACAGCTGCAGTTTGGCCAAGACTGGGTCGTGCAGCCGGACAATGATCCCGGCACAGCAGCAAACCAACATTAACAACAGGATGGCTGAAAAAAGAGATTCAAGGTGCTGCAATGGCCCAGTCAAAATCCACTATGATGTTGGACACTCATAAAGTCACACAAACTAAGTTCTGCTGCTCTTCATCTGTTGAATCACAGGGTGTTTTTCACACGGCTGGAATCCTCAAAGATTTGAAATGCTTCCTGTAACCTGCCAGTTAAGGTAGCAAAAAAAACAAAACACCTGCACATCAACAGTAATAATTTACTTGTGATTGGTTATCTTCAAACGTGGCTGCTCGCTGAAAATGTTTACTAATATTTTACACAGCTGAGAGGAATTTAAGGAGAAATAAATCAGAAATAAATGATAAACATTTCAGACTGACAGAAACTTTTTACAGAGGGAAAAAAAACTTTGGAAACAATATCAAAATGTAAGAAAAAAATGCACAGTGATGAAATATGAAATCAGGCTATTCTTTCATTTTTTTTAAGTCGCACCTACTTATACAAATACTTATTGTTATGATTAATGAACTTGTGAAATTCTCTGTGGAATAACATGAAATAATGACCCACTTTTACCAGCATACGCAACACATTTACATAACTTTACTAATATATGTTCTCTGCATCTATTCAGATATTTCCTCATAACTGACACACTCCATCCAAATTAAGAGTGTCCAGTATCAAGATGGGAGAAAATTACACTCAAACAAAGCTGTAACGATGAAGTAGATACACTCTTTTAGTGCACGTGTCAGTACATGTTTTTGTGCTGATACTCTGGTGCGCAGGGCGTCATACGAAGCTCTCCTCCATGTTGGAGCACAGCAGGAACGAGTCGACCAGACGGGGTTTGATCAGCTGCTGGTGGTCGGCCGCCTCAATGCTGTCGGGACAGCCCGCTGCCAGCCTCCTCAGAGCGGCCTGGAGACACACACGTGCACATGTGGGCAAACTCAGCAACATCATCATGCTGTAAACAGGAATCTGCAATCGTACATACAGGCAGCTGCATATGCACATAAATAATATAGCTTGATGACAACAAACAAATTGTTGTGCATCCTTAGATTATTAGCAATAACCGCCCCCCCGAACATCTTGCTTCAACTTGTTCACAAGTTTTACACATTCAGCCACGTTTATATTTAAATCTACAAACGATCTTTGGGAGCTCGGCGCCTTTTGAAGGTAAAAATTCAACATTTACAAATTCACTACTTAACCTCCGGCTAAAAGGATGAGATGGAATCACATTCATTTGAACGGACTGACAAGCGCGGTTACAGTAGAGAAGATTTCTCTGCACGGCGTTGCAGCCCAATTAAGCTCCTGACCATTATGGGCCTGAAATCATCAGCCCGAGATCTGCTCTCAACAATTACGCTCAGAATGAGAGAATGATGATGTATGAGCAGAGATATTATTCATGATATGTACATATTTAAACACACAACGTCTGAAATGATGCGGGTCGGTCAGCTTCCTCAACGTGGCTTAGAGAGGGTGAGGTTGATATATTTTCAGCTTTTTGCCATATGGGTGTAATTAAATAGAACATTATTAGATGCACTGATGTTCTACGGGCTGTAATGGCCTTGTTCTGGAGTACCAGCACTACTAAAAACATATAGTCTATTAGGAGTACAACTTAAATAGGCAATTTGTATGTTTGAATGATGTATTTGTATTCAGTACACAGAATAATTTGCACTCATGTAAACGTCTGCATGCGCACACGCATATAAACACACGGTTTACACCTACCAGGCAAGCGACCAGCACAGAGTCACTGTTATTTCTCTCAGTAGGGGAGCGACACAGTTCGATAAGACGAGGAACAGCTGAAGACAACAGAGGAACATTTCAGTTACCAGCTCGGCCCATTCTTTGATTCTGATACTGTCAAACTGAGGAGCAGAGCAGCTGCAGACTTCTGGGGAAAAGTATTTTTTTGTAGTCAGCGTTCAATAAAATCAGTGTTCTCACCTTTAAAAAAAAATAGCCTTAAAAAAATTAGGGTATGTGAAAATTTACAATGATCAGACTCTGGGCTGCGATAAAGCGATAAAGCAGCTCTGCAGAAGTTTGCACAAGAGCACATGAAGAATTTGCACTCGTACCTGGTGAGGAAGACTTCTTCTCTGTCAGCATAACAATTTTCCCTCCGTTAATGATTTCTTTTTTCCATAATGAGGGCATAAAGTCCAATTAATGTCTTTATGTTGCCCAAACTATTATTTTTCCAATCAAAATAAGCTGATCTGCACAAGAAAATGGATAACGTAGAGTAAAAAAAGCACTATTTAGGAACCAGTCCATTTACCATAAGAGAATATAGCGAAAAAAAAATTTAAAAAGAAAACAAAATTCTTCCATTTTACTAGTTGTAAGCCCTCTAGTGGCCACAGGGGTACAGCACCCAGTTCATTCATGTGAGACGGATGAAGATTTTTATATATGTATTTTTTGCCAGATTTTTCCTACATTTTGTACTGTGTGATATGTGCATTAGAAGATGATTGCTAAATGTTACAGAACACAGAGAGGCTTGGTACCTTTTAGCTGGATGGCTGTTTGGGCCACATCAGGGTCTCTGCTCAGTCGGGCCAGTGTGACGGCTGCTTTCTGCTGGACACGCTCGCAGGCAGCACCCTCTGATGGACTGCAGGAGGACGGTTTTTCTCCCAGCAACAGTAGCAGCCTCTCTATACCTTGGACATATAACATACAGTGCAGATTAGCCCGGTGTAATAATAAAGCTGCCAAAAACAGCAAAGTGAAAAAGAATCACAGTCTGCACACAGGAACCAGAGAGGAAAGACAACACGTTTCGAGACTTGACTTCCCAGAAACAGTCAGTATAATAAAGAAAAAGGCTCAAACGATGCAGTCAGTCAGGCCTTCGGCTGGTTATTATTGTATAATAACTTTTTCTGAAAGCTAAGATATGAGGCTAAAACCATCAGAACTAATGTATAAAAATGATTCAAAACTGACATTGAAATATAATAAAGCAAAAAATGGGAAAGCAATAATCAATATCATTTTAGCTATTTTTATATGATAAAATGTTTGAAATAAATACAAGAAAAAAAACATGAAATATATCAGGAAAAAAGAAATCTGATTGGTCTTAATGAGCAGAGAGACGGACCGACAGGGTCAACATGTTGACACAGTCAGTCAGACCCTCTAATTCTTTTTAATATAAAAGCATAGAGCCAGAGGGATATGCCATGAAGAAAAGGAAAATAATCAGAAAAACTAGGAATGATGAAAAAATTGCAGATGATAAAAAATTAAATACCTTATGTTTAAAAGAAAAGATTTCTGTGCTTAATGCCTGACTCTTTCACAGAAATTAACGTGATGCTGCCCTCCTGAGGAATAAAAGAGAATTACATCTTCTCGCCTTTCCTCCAATAATGTAGGTAATTTGGTAGTTTCCTTTACAAACCTTATAATTTACAGCTGTAATACAGTGCAGCGGCTCCACCATTGGTTTATTTTTAAGGTTCATGTTTATTACTAGGTCAGAGTGCAGTGGACTATTAGGTTTAATGAGTTCCTAATATTTGAACCCCCTCAAAAACACGAGGTTACTGATGTGAAGGAATTCACAGTCCTGCACAACAACACGACCCACCTGTATAAATTATCACCTTTTTGAAAACATTAACAGAAACGGAAAATGTAGACGCTTCATTATAGGAGAATTAGAAGATTTATAGCGGAGCTGCTGTAATAGATTGCATTAGATTTTACAGGTGTACCTAATGAAGAGGCTGGTGAGTGTATTACCTTCATCAAACAGCATCGTCACCAGGAAAAAAAAAATCACAAATGTGGGTGAAAAGGAAGGAAAACCCACAGTTAGAAAACAGCCTACCTTGTTCTTGCAGCACTTCGGGAGCACACGGCTCCAACACGGACAGGTTTGCCAAGATTGTCACCACCTACAATTTAAACAAAGACCACGCGATTAAACACTGGAGGGGAAAAAGAAACACTTTTCTGGGGTCCCACACTTTTGGCTAAGTCTTGAGGGATGGAGGACACACACATGCGATTCATAGCCTTTTTTTTTTTTTGAGCTTCATCTAAACTATATACTCAAAATCAAAGCTCAACATGCGTACCTGGTCTTTGGAGTAGGGCGTGTCAACTCTTTGGCGGTCTTTGCAAGCCTGGAGTAAGATGTGGACGGCACTGAGCTGCAGGAGAATCTCACAGGCCATGCTGTCAAAAAAGGTGATATTGGCCAAAGCAGCTGACGCCAGGAGGAACACTTCACCACAGGACGCGCTCTCACACAGCTCTGAGAGAATAAAAGTCAACTTACCAACAGCAACATCCAAAATCCAAGTAAAGTCACTCACAAAATCCATCACCACTGTTTGACTTGTGCAGAGATTTTGTCTCTTTATAGAGGTTTGAAGGAATTGAGTAAGGAGGTAAAGTTTAGCCTGTAAGTGTAATTTTCCTCCTATCCATCAGTGTTGATGGTGAGATCATCAGAAGCTCGTCCACTCACTGATGAGCGCCGTGACAATGTCGTGCATGCTCTCCAGGAAGCTGGCAAGGTGCTGGGTGGATGTGTGGTGGGGCGAAGTGATCTGAGCTACAACAGCTGCCGCTTCAGCCCTGGCTGCCTCCACGCTGCTTTCATCAGTCAAGATGTCTGCCAGGCACAGGATCCCGTCCACCTATTAGACACACAGCAGGGGGTGTTTCACAGTGGAAACACGGGGTCACAGTCATATTCTGCTCATTTATGTCTTTTACATAATATTCCACACATGTGGGCAAACGGAATAACAGCTGCATGGAGAATGTGGAAACTATGTAAATGTACAGTGAGATTTTGATTTAAATGATATGGATCACATTACATTTCGTTTCTTCTCTACTATTAAAGATTGCATTTATTATCCTTTGTGTCAGAATCAGGCAGTGGATGGTTACAAAATGTGATGACTATCATAAAGAACTAACATGCGCTTCATGGGAACTGCACACTGCCTGTATCACACCTTTGGTTCCTAATTTGTTGATCAAAAGGTCTAATCAAGAAACTTTTCTGTAAATATATATATATAAATATATAAAGATTATAACGCCTTCTCAGATGTTTGAGCGTCACAGGTGTGAAAAAGGCGGCTCTACATGCCCCATAATGGCTCCTACCTCTGAGCTAGTTAGAGAGTAAAATAAAGACAAGCTTTGCCATGTGACAATATGACAGTTTAATACAGAAAAATATCAGGTAACCAACACATTTATTTTTCTGTCGCCCCTGTCACTGTGAGTTTGGGTGTGTGCTGTGTCATTATCCTTTTTGCAAACATACAAATGAAACGTAAACATGCTGAATTGTGAATGTGGCTTTAGAAGCTGATTTAACACCTTTAACATTTCATCTTGTCATGGCAGGACTAACAACGCACTGATGCAGTGATGTCTCCATGGTACCAGCTGGAATAAAGTCAGCACCTCTGCCCTTAAAGCCATCAATATTTTAAAAACACCACTTCCCTTTAATGACCAGCTCCTAGAGTTAATGTGCCGCTCAGAAGCTTGTATATCTGACTGGCATCGACCCAGAGTGTGCACATCATCAGGGAGGAGTTGTAAAAGAAAAAGAAATACTCCTCCCTATAAACAAACTTTTGTTGTGGGCATGAGGTCATGCATTGATGCAATCTTTGCATTAGGGTTGCTTATTGGTTTGTATGTTGCAGTAAGATTGTAGCAGAATCAGGAAATAAAGGGTCTACCCTGCCTATGACAACTGGCTCCACCCCCCCACGACCCTGAAAAGGATAAGAGGAAGAAAATGGATGGATGGATGGAGCTGTAGAACAAGTTTTCCTCCACTTGGGGGCAGTGTTAACCAGTTCTTCCCAAACGTTGCCACTGACTCCTCCTCCACTGCTGCTCCGAAAGTCTCTGCAGCAGTTCCTGTAATGAGTTTCTGTAAGAGCTGGAAATCAGAAAGTACTATGGAAAAGTATTGTATTGTAGTACAGAACTACAAGTACTGTAGTAGCCTTTTTGACATTAATTTAATTCTGGGAAAATGCAGCTTGTTGGACATCAGATACTTTTAACTTTCACTTTAGAGTTTGCAGTTTCAATCACTGCTATCATTTAGGAAAAGGAGGGGGTAAAAAGTGCTCCTGAGCCACGAAGCCATCACTCCTGAAAACAGTTTACACAAGTTTGCAGACGCACATCTCAAGTGGAGCTCGCAGCCAGCCACACCTGTCAGTCATATCTGCTGACGAGCATCAGTGCACCAAGCTTCACAGGGCAATTCCCTATTTTTGTCTCTGTGGACGTCAGCAGTACTGTGCCAGCGCGACCCACTGACGTGGAACAATCTGCTCTCTACACCTCCGTTCATCGACTGCTCCCCTGTCCCCTCTTCTCTAACTCCTCCTCCTCGCTAAAATAGGATGATCCCCGACTCCTCATCTATCAGACCAAAGGCTGTGTCTCCTGTAGTTTATTCTTAGGATCAATCACAAATGACTTTCCTTATTTATTAGGAGCTATAAAAAAAGTTTGCGACTGCTAAACCCTGCTGTTAGTGTGAGATCAGGTAAGGATGCAGGACAGTCTTTGGTGCTGCCTGAAGAGCCCACCTGACACTCCTGGAGCGTCCTGCTGCAGCTCAACATAATGTGGCCGCTGTTTGGTTGAAATTTTGGGTTGAAACCTTCACTTTCAGTCAGCTGAGTACTGCACTGACCCATCCTCCACCCTATGTGAAGCCGTTCCTTTTCTTTGTTCACTGAGCATTTCGTAATCAATAAGCAACTTTGCCTTCCCAGAATTCACCATGTTATGATTACATAATGATGCGGTTGGGGATAAAACTAAGAAGTATAGCCACCAATGAGCACTGCAGGTGCGTATGGGCCCCTTTTCTTGATCCTTCAGCAGTGACAGTTGTGTTTCTCAAGCCTGACTGATCGCCAGCGAGCGCTTGGTAGCGTAGACTTGCCTGACAGCTTTTCCCCCTGGAAGAAGCTGCTAATCTGGGGCGGACTTTGGTTCCTATTAAAGAGTTTTCATGCTCGGATGATTCATGCTGTCCCAGCTGCTCTGTATGTGAACAGGCACCATTGTGGCATCATTATTCACTGCAATCAGGTTATATTTGTCTTTCTGTAAACGCTCGCTCCACACAGGTGTGTCTGCTGTTTATTTTGGTTCAATTCTCCACGGAGAATGAACGAGGATGAACAAAGACGGATGTATCATTAGTTTTTCTCTTTCCTCCACACACACACACACACACACACACACATGCACGCAGTAAGAAAGTGTCCGAGCTGCCAGCTGAGCAGTCAGGAGGTCTCAGAATCATTGAGCACAGAGACTCACAATAATCCATGAATCATGTTTTGGTGTGTGGACTCTATCAGAGGATAAAAACGTGGACCCAACATTTCCTCAGCTTTAAATTATCCAGCAGTGTTTGATGGTAGTTCTAACTGGACGTAGTGAGTTCCTTCATGAAAATTTAATCAAGTAAATAGAAAAAAGTGCTACGCTCAACTACCACCTTTCAAAGTTTACTCCCTAAAAATACACGCAGGTGTTCAGAGTCAGAAATGGACTTCTGAACAATGTAAAGCTGCCACATGAATATCAATTATTCACTACGAGGCTGCTGCTGCTGCAGCAGCAGGTAAACTCACCGTGTTTGTGCTCTCACACAGTAATCAGGGACATTTTTAGGGAGCGTGGATTTAAACACCAGCGCCAACACGTCAGGAATAAAGAATTCACTCTATAGCTTCCTTTCCTGGTTCCTTCATGATTACACACTTTGTTTACACCTCGTGCTGCCGCTGCTGGCACATTTTCACCTGTGAAAACAAACTGCAACCTTCCAGTCATAACACTGGGAATGTGGCGGATTCTGGCTCCAACATGTTCTGCTGGGAAGAAGAACAGTTGAATGTCTGAGCTATAACTTCAGCTAAACATCATCTGGCTGAGCTGGAGCTACTCACGCCTTTTACTGGAAGTACTGACTTACTTTTATTCCAGATTGATGTCATCTCCCTTTTTATCTTTCCCTTAAACACAAGCACAGACTCATTTTTTCCAGTACAGGAAAGTCGGGAACAGTGCCTCATGTACTGTTATTCTTCCCCACTTTAATCCATTTGTTGCATCCGACTACAAACAAATGACAAATTTCCTTTCGGGTCGTCTTGATTTATTTGCAGTTTATCTGTAAATCATGTGTGTGTGTGTGTGTGTGTGTGTGTGAGATCTACCTTGTCCAGCTGGTTGATGCCTTCCTCTACACAGCAGATGGAGGCCACTGTTCTCAAAGCGTGTGCGTAGAGATCTCGAAATCGGTCCTGTCTGCAGATCTTAAACAGGGCTACCACGGCTCCTTCCTGTGGAACCACAAAAGTCTGTGTCACTAACGTGCACTAAATGCATCACTGCAACAGAAGTTTATGAAATAGAGAAACTAGTTTTTTTTTGTTTGCCTGACCTCTGACCCAAGTTTTCTGAGCCTGTCTGAAACCCTCGCAGGCCCGACATACGTCACTGCCAGCTCTCGCCTTCAAGCACACGTCATTGCATCAAATTACTTCTTGCTGTGAGAGCCATCAATCTCTACATGTTTGAGCCAACAGCAGCATACTGGTTTTAAAGAGTCCACGAGACCCGGAATGACCGATGGATTTGGCCGGCTTCATTCAGCCAGCCTGCCAACAACAGAACTTCTCAAATAACTCACACAATTTAGCATGTCAGGTTAAAAAAAAGCCAAAATATATACACTTTGTGAATGGAAAACACTGAGCAGGGAAAAAAAGATGATTTGCTGGCAGTAATAACTGAACATTTTCTGTTCGATGTGCTTGGTGTAAACAAACCAAAACAGATCCTCCTCTATTGGCTGCATGTCCACTTTAAAGCACGCCTTTGACAAAAAACACTTGCAGGTATTGAATTCTATTCACTGAGCAGATAGAATTACCTGGAGGAAGATGAAGCCTGTAACTACCACCATTATCCTAATAAGGCAATTATACTGGGCTGGCATGTCTCATCTGCTGCTGAGGCCATGCTGCCAGGGCTTGGAGTGGTTAATCATCCTGCCCTCCAGCCTGACCGCTACTTCCCCGTTTGCTGCCTACGCAGTATCGGTCCGCCATACCTGGAAGAACTACCAGCGCTGCCAGGCAGGAAACCTTCTAAAATCCTGAGAGGTCCAAATACCTGCGCGGTGCTCGAGAGCCTGTTGTCATTTTCAAAAGCTGACTGTGGAGATGAAAGACTGAATATTAGGTCTCTGGTTTAAATCATTTAATGTTTTCTGGCTATTTTAAGAGCATTTGATATCCAGAAGTACAGAAAAAAAATTAAACAAGACAACACAAGGCGACAAATTATTTCTTTAGTAAAATTTGCAATAACACACAAAAATTCACTCAAGACCGTTACAGTCAAAAGAAGATTATTATTTAATCTGCAGTAATTTGTATTTTGCAGTTCGGTTGTGTCCTGGAACTTCCTGCATTTCCATCAGCACACAAAGCCTTAGACTGCCGGCACCAGCACCAGAGATGATTTTTAATAAGTGACACACGGCTTGGAGAGGAAGAGCAGGGCTGCAGTGACAGCAACAGCTGCAGCTAAACTAAATTACTTCAGTCTAGTTTTAAGCAAAATGCCATAACTGATGCATCATGTATTAATTAACCACATATTTATGATATTCTGTGTAGGCCAAACTACTGTTGCATCTACAGTATATGTAAAAGATAACTGCATACAGCCAATGTAATCGTCAGGTCAAATTTGACCCATTCTCAAGGTTAGGTGTGACAAAGGGTCTGCAGGGGCACAACGTCACATAATTTCTCCACGTCGTACGACCTCGGACAAAGAGGAATCTGACCGTGGTGGGAACAGTCAGGAAAAATGAACCTGAGCTTCCTCTTGCACTTCTTGGAACAAAGGACAAGTGAAAGGCGATAATATCATATTAAATGTTTCTGCACAAATCCATTTGTGATGCAGACGGAAAAACATCCTGGAAGAAACATTGGAAAACCCTTCAAATCCTGCAGGTTTGTTAGGAGACGATGGGGAGGTCTCGGATAAATCTCAACACTGAAAGATGACAGAGGCCCCAAAGAGACACACACACACACACATGCACACACACATGCACACACACACACACACGCGCACGCACACACAAACACACACACACACGCACACACATTGGTTAGTATGGCTTCATTTTTAGTTGCAATTATGAGTAAAATAAACTCAGTTTGATGAAAAACAAGGACTTTTTCAT
>VUQJ01026259.1:0-21828 GCA_015108635.1 Andinoacara biseriatus
CAGCGGTACTACAGCAGTACTACAGCAGCGCTACAGCGGTGTTACAGTGGAACTACAGCAGTACTACAGTGGTACTACAGCAGTACTACAGCAGTACTACAGTGGCCCTACAGCGGTACTACAGCAGTACTACAGCAGCGCTACAGCGGTGCTACAGTGGAACTACAGCAGTACTACAGCAGCGCTACAGTGGTACTACAGCAGTACTACAGCGGCGCTACAGTGTTACTACAGCAGTACTACAGTGGTACTACAGCAGTACTACAGCAGCGCTACAGTGGTACTACAGCAGTACTACAGTGGTACTACAGCAGTACTACAGCAGTACTACAGTGGCCCTACAGCGGTACTACAGCAGTACTACAGCGGTGATACAGCAGTCCGTCGCCACTAAATACACGACTGCGCATGTGATACTGAGTGCAATTAAGACCTGCTGCAGGCACTGAGCCGCTCCCACACATTGATTTTGACACATCAAAATCTGGGATTTATCCTCTTAGGAACTAAGGTCGGATTTCACAGCCGCTCAGATCGCTAAAACTTGGAATGACCAATCAAAAGTTACAGCTTAAGTCACATGTGGGGTGACATCAGTGACCTTAAGGCGGGCACTCTGTGGACTGAGAGATCCTGCATCAAAAGAGCTAAATATATATTTAAGTTATATTTGGTGTTTCCACTGCTGTACAAATTCACTTATAAATGCTGCAGTGAAGCTAGTATTAAACATTTATATAAGCTTAGATCATAATGATGCTCATTTGAATTTGGACAATCTGCCTTCAGTGTCGTCTCAGTATCAATCTGACCGCCTGCACTCGTGTCTCATTGATACGAGCTGGCTCTCTGCTACCTGATAAGATCCCAAAGCATTTCCAACCAGATGATCTAGAATCCCTCCAGCAGGCTGTGGGTGTATCAGAAAATCTCCAGGAAGAGAAAGCCAGGAGGTTTGATCAGTTACCACCTCAGCTGGCTCCTTTCAGTGCAAAGAGGGTAGCGTGTCTCTAAGGCTAACCTCAGCCTGCCTGGAGAGGCCCCAGCAGTACTGGGGATGCTGCACCAAACTCCCTCCACCTTCCCCGTGTTCATAAACTGCATCCTGGGATACATAAACTCTCTCACTTGGAGTAACAAGTATCCCAATCCAAAAGAAGAAATCCTAAAAAATCCTATAAATCTCATAAACTGTTAGAATTTGGGAATATACACAAATATACCAGCGAGTGCTGGTGTATTTATAGGGTGTGTGTGTGTGTGTGTGTGTGTGTGTGTGTGCAGCACAGGAAGGACCATTTTGTGGCACTATCCAGCTATTTTGCTCTATGAGTTAATTAAGCTCAGATCTCATAGAGGCCGGCTGGTAAATGAGCAAAAATCACAGTCATCACAAATCCAACAGCAATAATATAATCCAGCAACTGTCCAATCACATTAAGCTTATTATTAAATAGAAACCCGACACCTGTACACCCCCATTCCACCGCGTCCTGCTTTCCTGCTGTCTGTCCTGAGCAGTTAAAGAGAATCGTCTCGAACCATCAGTCACATGTACACTGGTGGAAATCATGTGTGTGAATCAGTGAGCTGCGTCCATTCATTTATTGAGTTTCACGCCTTTCACGGTGCTGACTGAACTGAATGGGAAGCGTGGAACAATTAAGCTGATATCACAAGTATTTCCTTTCCATGTGTGATTTGGGGTGAAGTGGCCTCCGGCTGCACTGAAACACCGGATCATTTCTCTCTATCGTTTTCCTGCTCTGACTGGAGCAGAGACGCCTCCTGCAGCTGCTTTATATTCAGAGGTGGATGACATTGTAAAGCAGCAGGGCAAGCGAAGGCACGGCCTCATTCACAGACGGGCAGAGCGCCTCCGTCCTTTTTAATTTTCCCTCAGAGAACTCCAGGAAAACGCACGGAGGTCTGCAGAAAGCTGATGAAGATAACGCTGATAATAATGCAGATAATAATCAGACAGCCTTGATAATCACAGTGGGGCTGGGGGCACACACTTCCCACAGATATTAATGAAGATAACCAAAGAAAGTCTGAGACGTTACATCAATTCTTTGGTTGAATGAGCAGCACAGGCTTCAGGGGTCAAACCCCTGACCCAGCAGCCCTGTCCGGCTCTCGGCTCTCAGCGGATCTGCTGAGATAGACTTCAGCCCCACTGCAACCCTGGATGGAAATGGACGAGCTTCATCAGCCTCAATACCAAAGAGCAATAACAGTAACTAGGAGTAATCTAGGAGTAGCAGAAAACTGGCAGAACGGCGAAGAGAAGCTGATGAACAGAACGATGGCGTCTTGTGTCTTTTACACCATCTGCACCACCCATCTGAGTCCTCACAGTCTCATCACTCTGCAGCATCTCCTTCCTTTTTATACACGTCTCCTTCTTTCAGTGACACTAATGCAATCGTGTCCTATAAGATCCTCTTTACTGCTTATCCAACACGCCATGGAGACGCCTCCAGAGGACACAGGATGCTCGTCCATTACAGAGTCAGCACACACTGTCACACACAACCAACGTGCACGCGCCACACATACGGCCAACCAGGAGACTTGCACCCAGAACCTTCTTCCTGTGAGGCCACAGTTCTTCCATCCTGCCACCCACACCCTGGAGGGGGGGGGGGGTCTCAGGGTTGAAGCTGGGACTGGGAAGTGTGCCATGATTCCCTGCTTGTCTACTTCCTGTCACCGAGGCAGAAACATGGAATGAGGTGAATAAGGAGGCAGGAAGCACAAACATGAGAACTGTAGTTCAGTCGGGACAACTTCAGCCCACAGCAGACCAATATTTCCATCTGCAGTAATTTATAGCTGGCAGTACCCATCTGTGATGAGATCAGCCGATCTGCTGGGATTATAGCTGAGCTTGACTTTGTGGTCTGCCTGAACTAATGCTGTATTCGATTCTTTCACTTTAGATGATGATCACTTCCTCCTATAACGCTCCTGTAGCTCCTCTGCCTCTCTGAAGCAGTGCGGGTATTTAGAAACTCCAGCGCTGCTGATTCAGGACATGCAGCAGCGCCGGTGCATTTAATTTATGGGTGCAGGCGCTGTTATTGTGTTTGGAGCTGTACTTGGACTGTTTGTGCCGCTGAGCGATTTGTGCGATCGATGTATGAAAAAGCTCTGAAGAACAACAAAATGTTAAAGTGAACCTGGAATTAATTCAGTGGGCATCTCCTCTGTTTCTGTATGCTGAGCTGCAGTGTGAGGGCTGCATACAGAGCGCCTCATCCACCCTGTGACCTACACACACACACACACACACACACACACACACACACACACACACACACACACACACACACACACACACACACACACACACAGAGGACCAGGTGGGTAAACACTCCCTGAATTCAATCTGTGATTGTTTGTTTATGTCCTCTGGGTGAGAGCTGCAATCACATTGACTGTGTCTGTGTGTGTGTGTGTGTGTGTGTGTGTGTGTGTGTGTGTGCGTGTAAATGCCCTCTGGGTAACAGGAGCAATCACAAGGAGGGCAGAATGTCTCTATTTGGTCTGCAACAAAACATGCGATGCCATGCTGCACAATTCAGTGTGTGTGCTCAGAAAACAAGCAGCTGTTAGGGTCTATACCAAAAATACACTTAGGGTGTGTGTGTGTGTGTGTGTGTAGTTGGTTCCTTGCATATAGAGGATTTTTATAGTGAGGATCCATCCTGTTTATTTCTAGCTCTGTATTTTTATTCTAGGACTCTGCTGTAGTAGCTTTGCTTGATACACAGCTTTAAAAAACCTTATTTATCTGACACTGGGCCTTAGAGCAGACCCTCCATTCATCCTGTGTGAAACAAGCTCCTTAAGGCCAGCATGCTTCCTATTGGCTGCCCCTCATGATCATCAGGTGGATGGTGCTCTGATATCACACAGAGTGTTTAGAGCAGTCTGAGCATTTGGCTCATAGGTATTACTCTGGACAAGTTAAACATGAACCTACCATAGGAAACACACACACACACACACACACACACACACACACACATGGACGGGTCTTTCACAAGGCGAACACAGTGAGACAGACAACCAAATAATGTGTTTTGGGATTTAAAAAACAAACAGTGTAATTTAACAGGAACATCTCCTGCAGTGCGGATCCGTACATTTAACTCATTAAATTGTTCTTCCAGCCTGACTCTTGATGCCAGATGTTCCCAGATACCCTCTCTGACACCCACCAGCGTTGTTAATCAGCTCCAGTTCTGGGGTTTTGTGTAGAGTCATCATGGTAACGGGATGATTACACCCTCAGTACCAAAACTAAAAACATAATCATCAGTTTGTCATTCATCAGCTCCCGCGTCCTTTCATAACCATCACCTGAAGCTCTGCCCGCCTCATCAGGATAACAGAGCGGTAACAGTCCCACTGATTGGACCAGGGAGGGTCCTGTGACCTGCGTCCAGTTTACTGTTTTGTTATTTGTCACAACTGTCCTACAAGGATGTGAGCATGCCCAGTGGACATTTTAAAAACCCTGCTGGAGATGACTGTTGGTCAGTCCCTGATCAATCACTGCAGGAGTCTTGGTCATGGTGGCCCATTACTACTGTAGCTAAATCTTAAAGTTTTACTTTCCTCTGACACAGTAAAGGTCACGGCCGGCAGCCCTGCATGGATCCAAACGTTCCTCAAACAGCTCCAACCTGCAGCCGGTGAAACTGTTAAAAACTTTGTTATAAACTCTGTTATAAACTATATTAAATCTCGATGCCAAAAACTAAAGTGCATTAAACTGCTGGATAAGAGGCCCCGGAGGATATTCGGGCCTGACGAGAACAATCAAGAGTTAACTTTAAGGCCAGCTCAGATATGTAAATGATTCTAATTAACTGAATCATTCTATGTGGTCTTTTGTATTTCAGTGTGAAGGAGAACTTTTATACTTGTTATGGCTAAAAAGGAGGAACTGCTGTGATTTTCCATTACAGACCTCCTCCAGATTTAAGGTTTAAAAGCTATTTTGAATTGTGCCTGAAACCCAGCTGCTCCGGCGAGAGCCAAACGCCTCTGAAGCGAACTAAAGAAGAGACACCATGAGCGTCCATGCTAACTATGATATATAAGGTACAAAAACGCAGAACAGACGGTCTGATCTGATCTGAAGAGTCTGAGATTACATGGAAACACACAAGACATCATTTCCTGCAATAATTTAATGGCACTCTGTCACTAGGAGCAAACTGATTAAAATAAAAATCAGTTCTTTCAAAGAAATGAATCACAGACATCTACCTGAAACCTAATCTCAGCATCTTAGTGCAGCAGCAACTGTGTGGCTGTTTCCACGCTGTATTGTTGCTGCCCACATACTGTAGGTCCAGCTAGCTTCACCTGTGTGGGCGGAGCCTATCCCAGCTGCTGTAGCGTCAGAGGCAGAGTTGAGACCTGGAGAACCGAGTACTGCAGACACGAGGAGAACACGCAAGCGCGCAGAAAGGCCCCGAGCAGCCGGGGATTCGAACCCAGGAATTCGAACCCAGGACCCTCTCGCTGTGAGGTGACGGTGCCAGCTACACCACCCTGCCACCGTCCATGCTGACACGGTTAAAAACTCAAAATAGAAAAATAGAAATCTTTAACTATCCATCTCTGTCCATCTGCTTATATCCTTATTTTTGTTACCACCACAAATCTCTTACCTGGATTCATCAGCAGTTTTTCTCATTCCCAGCGAACAAAGGTTGATCTTTTTCTCTCTTTTGTCTGCCTGCTTTAGAAGTGTCAGTGAAGCCATGCATTAGCATTAAAAAGCCTCTTATTTGAACTATTTAACTATCACAGTGGTGCTTAGCCAGTCATTTGAGGCGTGAACAAGAAGTTCCAGGAACAGGAAGAGCCTCACCTAATTTAAAAGTGGACAGCCTCCCCTTCAAGGTCATCTTCTCAGACATGAAACCTCCAGGACCACTGATGTATCTGGATTCCTCGTTCTGAGATTTAACCGTGGCTGCAAACTTACAGGATCAAATTGATGAGAATTTCTTGAGAAGGGGCTAATCTATAATCCCAACAGGGAAAACAATGGTCGGAGACTGCGGGACGCAAACTTTTCCTTGTTGTAAGGAGGTTGCATGTCCTATTTT
Organism: Andinoacara biseriatus; assembly: GCA_015108635.1. Lineage (NCBI taxonomy): Eukaryota > Metazoa > Chordata > Actinopteri > Cichliformes > Cichlidae > Andinoacara > Andinoacara biseriatus. The sequence continues at coordinate 6,138 of VUQJ01026259.1, forward strand.
CCAGTCCGGTGTGATTGAGCCACAAGACGAAGCACTTTTCAGCACTGAAGACTCCACAGTTTCTAAACCTGAAAGACGTGTGTCACAATCTATCATTTCTAGCTTTGGTTTCCTGCAACGTTGTCCATTTCTTTAAAAAGGAAAACCAAGTTGAAAGATCGCCGTTTTTGACACACCAGAAAAGACCCACGAGTACAAGGAGACATAACAGGACTTCCACTGAGAAATTTAAAAATAGCAGCTGTCCTGACGCCATGATGTTAGCAAGATGCTAGCAACAGATCCTTTAAGTCCTGTAAGCTGTGAGGTGGGGCCTCCGTGGATCGGACTTGTCTGCCTAGCACGTCCCACAGATGCTCGATTGGATTGAGATCCAAGGTCATCACTCCTGAAAGCATTCCTGAACCATGTTTGCTTTGTGGCAGGAAGCATTATCCTGCTGAAAGGGAATCCTGTTTCCATGAAAGGATGTACATGGTCTGCAACAATGCTAATGTAGCTGGTACACGTAGCATCCACGTGGAGGGCAGGACTCAAGGTTTCCCAGCAGAACATTGCCCAAAGCATCAGGTGTTCCCCACGTCAACCTGTCCATCCACATGTTATAAATGAAAACATGATTCATCAGACCAGGCCACCTTCTTCCACTGCTCTGTGATCCAGTTCTGATGCTCGTGCACATTGTTGGTGCCTTCGGCGGTGGACGGGGTCAGCATGAGCACCCAGACTGGTCAGCAGCCATGCACTTCCATAGCCAACAAACTGCTCTGCCCTGCGTATTCTTCCTATCATAACTTGCATGAACGTTTTTAGCAATTTGAGCTACATATGAGTCGTTCCTTTCTTGGACCACTCTTGAAAGATACTGACCCCTGCAGGCGGGAACACGGGAGCTGCAGATTTGGAGATGCTCTGACCGACTCGTCGAGCCGTCAAACCTGCTTAAATCTTTACATTTGCCCATTTTTTTCTGCTTTTGACATCAGCTCTGAGGACAAAATCTCCACTGATATTTTCCACCTACTGACAGGTGACATCATGAAGAGATAATCAGTGTTATTCACTTCACCAGGTCTTTATGTTACGATGGAGCACAACTTAAACACACATGTTTGCCTCAGCTTTAACATTTAATTTGGAATTTATTTCTAAATCTTAATGATTTTACTGAATATTTCCAGGTTTTTGAGGAAATATGATTTTTAGACTATTGGTTAGATTTGTGTGTGAACATGAAACATATGATTAATATGATTATGAAAGCCTAAACTTGCACATTTAAGATTAAAATGAATACATTAAGTTATAGGAAGAGGCAGCTCCCCGAGGAGGATGTCAACTAAGAGATTCCATAAAGAACTCGTTTCATGCCCTAAAAAGTTAAATGAACATCTCATATTGAGCTCAGCTAGACTCCTCACTGATATTTTCTTTAATTAATATTTAGATAAGTCTCCAAAGTCTCCAGAGTAAAATATGTGATTCCCGTAGAGACTCACTGGGAGGCTAAATCGCTCCAGCAGGAAGCTTTTTGGAGGATATTTTGCACCAACAGCGAGTGGATTCATACCTAAACCCACTCCTGATCCTGACAGTCCTACATATACACAGAGTGACCCCAGCTGGACTCTCCAGAGGATCCTGGGTAAAAACCCCACAGCCTGACATACTGTAAACTCTGTGCTGTGTTCAGCCGAGCATGCAACAACACACACTCACACACACTCACACACACTGACAGCAACGCTCCACTGACTGGAGGAAAGTTGAGGAAATGTCAGATTTGTCTGAAAAGTTGGTTTGACAGCAGAAACTTGACAGAAGCGGAAAGATTCACATTTTTTCCTTCAGCAACAAGCTGCAGAGAAACTGACTGAGGCAAGACACACACACACACACACACACACACTGGATGGCTGTGTGTGTATGTGAGAGAGACAAATAAGGAGTGATTTGGTCACTGCAGAAGTTCATAGTTTGCATAAAGTTTTTATAGATTTCTGCTGCACATGCTTGCAGCTGCAGTTTGATCTCAGAGTGCCTAACATCATCACAGCTGATATTTCTTCTAGTTGGCTCATTCCCCGGACTCGCTCACTCTGGCCCCCATTTAACAAGACACATGAAGAGCAGGTGGGTGGAGCTTTTTGTGAGATGGAAATATAGGAATATAAGCACTCTATGACATCATAGAGAGCCAAGAGTAGAAAAAACATCTGAAGCTGAGTGTTTAGCGCAGCCTGAATCGGAACTTTCGGCTCTCAAGATTTACTTGCACTTACACTGACCTCATTATTTGAAACTTTGGCCATGTTTAATATGGACAGCCCCAGAGTAAGTCCCTTTTAAGTCACTCATATACTTTAACTTTCACGTCTTTGAGTCTCCTGGGAAAATGATTTCAGCTGGCAGGCTTCAGGATCAAGTAAAGCCTGCAAACCAGTTCAGGCAGTCAGCTTGAGCAGGTTCTTCATCTCCATATGACTCTGTCACTTCAGCAAACATCTAATGCAATCATGCAAATTACCGCCGTCACTCCCCGCTCCCTGCAGCGCTGTGCCGTGCTGAGCTCGGTGTTTTGATGTTGGGAGTAATGAGGTCAAAGCCAGTATAAGTGCTGTACATTCCCATAGTGAGTGTTAGTTGGCTCATTGAATTAAAAAGTCCACCGCAAACACACCAATCAGCCTCCCTGCATCTTCTTATAATGTTTTCACCTGGGAACCTTAGGATTCATGTGGACATTATGTTGACTACTATACTACCAATAAAACCAATACTACAGACCAAACACCACCTGTGCAACAGCACCCCCATCAGCAGGGCAAGGTGCCCCTTTTACACTCCAATAATGCTCGGGAATGACTCAATAAAGACCTCAAGACATTGACCCAGCCTCTAGATATTATCGAACAAACCCTACCTGTAGGGGATCAATCCCAGAGCCAAGCCTGTCCACGTTCATAGGTCAGGAATCGTGGTATCAAGTCAAATTTGCTCAAATTAAGCAGGCAAAGTCGACAGAATATTTGGGTTTATTTTTTAACTTCCAAATGAATAATTTATGTCCAGTATCCAAACTCATGGGCAGCACTGTACGGAGTTCAAGTTGTGTCCAATAGTCAAATATCCAGGATGCAAACATGCAGGACAAATATTCAAAAACGAATTTGTCCAGGTAGCCACTGATCTCCTAAATAAATGAGGGCTGCAACTATCAATTATTTTAATAACCGAGTATTCTATTAATTCATCAATTATTCGATTAATCAGATAGTAAATACCTTTGTTTTATTAATGAGCAATAATAAATATTCAAAAGAGAAAAACACCTGAGCTCACCGTCTCGGTAATGGCTCCGCCTCTTTATGCTTGCCGTGTGTGCAGACTGATGTCAACATCTACAGTGCTGCTGTTCTGTTGTCAGTCCTTCAGTTGGCGTGCAGAACGGGTGACCGGCGACATTCTGTTGGTACCAAACAATCGCTAATGCTAATGGCAACCGCCAGCAAACTGTGGAGACAGCGATCTGTTCTGTTGTTGTGCCAAAAAGTGATCGTCTGCCAAATACAGCAATTTATTTTTTGGTAAATACTGGAAATCACTTTTTGGCACGACAACGGCCACTATTTTATTTTTTTGCAGAGCCGACACAGAATGTAGCACTTTAAACGCTGACGTCACAGTTTAAATGAAGCATTGAAGCAACAAATTTGTGTCAAGGATTTTTTGTTTTATAATTTAATTATTCGAGTTACTCGAGGAATTGTTGCAGCCCACAAATAAATCCTTATGTTTTTAATGCTATTGTTTTATTCTGGCCTTTTAAATCTCTGTGTGTTTTTATGTCAGATATTGTTTATTTATAAATGTTTGATATTTTTAACAAATCTCTTCTAGTACTGTCCACATATATCAGAGCATCAGATGGGGAAGTGTGATTTGTGACTGCAGAGAGTACATAACTGCTCTACAGTCCAGTGGTGCGTGTTTGGATGCAGATGATCTAATGATCTTCCTCCATAACATTTACTTCTTGTAGCAGAAATTATGACGTCTGCCACAAGAAAAACATCTTTTTAAGGATGCACAATCAACTGATGCAAAATCTTTCTGATTGCCTTCGATGTGTCTGAAGTTTATAATATTTTACAGAGTCAACATTTTGAAGCCAAAAAAAAGCCTCTCAGTTAAAATGTGACTTTTCTCTTTAACGGCACACTTTCTTCTATTGATCCTGTTAGAAACTCGTGATAACAGCACTCATAATAACACTAGTCTTTGTGTAAGTGGAAGTCGAGGGTCACAGTGTGGATGTAGCAGGGATCCACCACCTCCAGCTTCACTATGTTTGGAATTCATCTTTCAACAATAGACACCCACATTGCTCTTTGTTGCACATGGATCCCGAGGCTCTCCACCATCAAACACCTCTGACATCCGCAATCAATCAGCCTTGACCTGAGAGTCACTCGTCAGAGAAATATCAATCACATGCACAAAAGTAAGCGGACAGAAATTAAATGAGGTCAACTCTCCGCAGACTGTCTGAACTTCCATTTTTATGGACATAAATTATGAGCCGCTCACAGCCAACGGAAACATTCGTGGTTTTATTTTTCCGCTGCTGCTTTCAGAGTAACATGAAATAACCTGATCACACAAACAGCTGATGAAACAGGGTGAAAGGAGGAGGTAAGTTTATTCAAACTTATATTTCCACCACTTTTCTGACTTACCAAACCAGGAAGTCTCAAAAACAGGCAGCGAAGTGATATCTGGATTATACCATTGATAATACTTAGTAAATGTTAGTCATCATTTGACTGTTGAAACATTGTGTTTCATTTTAACAGTAAAATAATTTATGCAAGCTTAGTTAACAATTATTCAGTTAATGTTATATAAGTGTTCCCTTTATTTTCATAGACAGTAACACCTGCTGCACAAATCATCAGCTTTTCCAGATTTCCTGCTGTATCAGCCCCAAAATAACAGATCAGATTATTTGAGAAGGTTTGAGAAAGTCGGACTGTTTCAGTGCATAAAAGTGCGAATTGACTCGAGACATTTATTTAAATTTAATCAAAGCCTCAGCCAGCGCGCTTGATGATTAAACCCCTGACAGCAGTCAGCCCATGAACTCCAGCTGCTGGTGTAAAACTTGAGTGCTTCGTACACCCACCGTCCACTCCAGCCGCCTCCTGCTGATCTGATGCAGTTCAAAAACGACTTCAGTTAAAAACACAAATTTAGCTGCTTTTAAAAGGAATCGAGGCAGCGGCTGCTGTTAAAAGTTAGTTAGTTTTCAGTTGAAGACAAGGTTGGTCATTTCTAATATTCTACACTTTGCTTTTTTCAATGGCTGCTGAAAGACACACTTTCTGTTATGTTTCAGAAATATATTTTTAGCCAAGAGCTCTTCAGTGCCACTGATACATCCCACAGTTCAGAGTGGACACATCAGTAGAGCTGATGTGATGGGAGCCTCACCTTCAGGGATCAATCTTCATGGCTCAATCTTCTCTCCTGGCCTCACCCGACCTTCTGCCTTCGGGTTTGAAAACTATCGATGCTTCTACTCAAAACTGCTGCTTCACCAAAAACTGATTTTCAAATCAAAATTCAGGCACTTTGAAGCCGAAGTTTTCTGTGTGAAACATATTACCAGTGGCCAAAATGGTAGCTCCAAAGAGAGAGCTAGAAAGAGCAGGAATCCTGGAAGCTGTCTGGACATGCATGAGAAGATGGTCTTGAACGTGAGATTCACCAAATTTAGCTCTGATAAGATTTTTGGGCAAATAGGAAACATTAAGATATTCCAAAAACAAACAAACAAAAAAAGAAGAAGAAAAAAGAAAGAAATGGAAACAGTTTAGCCCTGAGGTGTAATCCTCACAGGCGCTGACCCTCATCCTGACTTTACATTTCAGAGGCAAACAGGTGAACAGGATTTGCTGTTTGTCAGGTAGACTGATTATTTCTGTGGTCCATGATCGCCCAGACTTGGTACAACAACTGAATAAAGCATGTTCTGACTGACCGTGGTTACGGTTAATGGTTGGGAATATCAGAGGGGTCGATGCCAACAATGGCTTAGACCTCAGAGGGGTCAAAAAGGTTCTCCCATTCTACAGCATTCCCAACACAGAAATGAATGATTCTGACACATGTAAAAATCTATTTAGGGTTTGGATAATTCCCGATAGTCACTTACAGTACTGGGCAAAAGTCTTGAGTCACCCCTCATTTCTTCACAGCAACAGTTCTCCAGGATTTCTGAAGGTCTTTCAAAAAATTTCTTTGGACATTGGCTACTTTTTCAGACCTTGAACCCGGCCATTTCCCCTTAATCCTGATCTATAAATCATTCAAGCATACAAAGCTCCAAACTCGAGGAGGAACCAGTGAGGTGTCTACACAGAAACAATGTAGCCATAAACCGATTTTAAATGTTTCTTTAGGCACTCTAATCGTATCCTGTCACAGAAACACGCCATTTGTTTCCATTTCTTTAGTTGAATGTATGAAAAAATCTCACAGATAAGAGAGCTTAAAATAGTATTTTTGTACCAACGAGGTGATTCCTAAAGTGTTATTAGTCACAAATTTGCTATTTCCCTGCATGCTGTGCTCTGTATCCTTAAAGGAAACTGAGGAAACTGGACATGTGGAGCAAGTGTGGCAAATTACACAAGAACTGGACTGAAAATCAGTGGCGGCAGGTGTGATGAAGTGATGAATCCAAATGTGAAATTTTTGTTTAAAATCTTCATCAATATATTCAGAGGAAACCAGGAGGTCCAACAACAAGCGTCTACAGCCACCTGTGAGCACGGTGGAGGCTTGGTCATGCTTTGGGCTGCATTTCAGCCAGTGGGGTTGGAGATGTCATGGAATTATGAACACAGAGAAGTACCATCAGATCCACCATGCAATACCATCTGGCAGGTATCTGATTGGCAGCAGCTGCTAGAACCATCCAGAGAAGAGCTTTGAACGTCCTTCAGGATTCCTGGAGAACTTCCTGAAGACTACTTAAAGGAATTACAGAACACTGCCTCAGAGGGTTCAGGCTGTGCTGAAGAATTAACGGTTTTTAGAGTGACTCTCAAGCTGTATTAGAATGTTTGCACATGTTGCAACAAATCACTGCACCTATGTCTCCTTTTCCTTGCAGAATAGAGAAACAAGCGGTGGCTCAAGACTTATGCACAGAATTGTAGATGTCCCTGTGATCACTGCTGCAACCCCCGCACCCGCTGTCTGAGCTGTTGGTGGGCACTGAGGGGGTGTCACTCATTTTTTTGTGACATAAAATGTCAATTCCTATATTGACTATGTGTGAATTAGAGCATGTAAATATTTTTCCTCACATAAATCACACGAGCAGCCTGGACAGCCGGCAGAGGAAAAGTAAATGAGTTGGGAAAAATGCGCAAAGACGTTTATTTATGCACATTCTAGGATCCCATCAATCAGTGAAATGAGGCCAGATCACTGGAGAGCGACTGCTGACTGATGGCTGTGTCGCTGTTTAGATGTGTCAGAATAAGCAGCCATCGCTCACTTCAAGGCAGACAGAACCTGTAAGCTCAGATCGTAAAAGGTCAAAGAGTCTGTCTGTTCAAGGGGATAAAGTTGGATTTTACTGGTAATACCACCACAAATGGAGCAGATTATGATGTGGATGTTGTTGCACTGTACTGATGCGGGCAGAGAGCAGAGGGAATAAAAAGGTGCTAGCATTTCAACTCACCCTGGACAGGACGACCTCTAAGGTGATGTTCTGTGGAGGAGCACCGGGCACTGCAGAGACAGACACAAAGGAAAGTGTCAAAAACCCAAAAACGACAACAACAAACCCAACAGCTGCTTTAATGACTCTATTAATTATTCAGAAAATGAGGAAGCTATGGAGAAAAACTGTGGCAATGTCGACATTTCAGAGGATATTACACCGACTTACATTAATTTCCTGTTAATCTTTAATCACCGAGCAGCAGAACCTAAACTTCCCCTAACCTTTAAAACCGTGTGCTGACATTAAAATTTAAGGCGTATGCTCCGAGGATCGTGAGCGCATACGCAAATTTATGCTCCTGCAAAATGAGTGAAACACGTGTTCACGTATGTTTGTGAGAAAGGATGTGAAGGGACAGGGAAGCTGTTAATATTTAATGTGAAAGGTTTAAATTTTAATGTTATTTTTTACATTGTGATGGCTGTGCTGATGTTTAAGATCTGAAAATCATAAATACATCAGGTGACGAAGATTATTTATTTGATTTTTTTAAGTTTTGGTGGAGCTGCCAGGCAGCAGTAATGGAGATGCTGGGATGGGGTGGGTGGATGCTGTGGCGCCCCCCTAAAGGGAGCAGCTGAAAGTAGAAGATGCTAAGCTTGGCTAACATGTCACAGCCTAGAAAAATGTATCCATTGTGATTTTATTTTATTTTTACCCTTTCTCCATCTGGTGTCCGAACAATGCTGTCAATCACCATGATGACATCAGCATAGACAGGAAGCAGAGGGCCCGAAGCTGTGATGTCATCAAGATTACCACCTAAACATGACGAAGGTCTACAGACTGAACCATCAAGACTTTTTAACACAGTCTCTGATGTCTTCATGAGTCTTAAAAAATTGACTTTATTTCCTGGAAATGATTAAAAGCTAACCAGACAAAGACAAAGAAAATGAAGATGACACTCAGGGTGATGGTAAAGAAAAAAAACAACAAATAAAGACAAAAATGAAGATACAAATACAGAAAAAAAAGACCCAAGTGCATCTGATGATTATAGGGGAAAACAAGATGATGACGAAAGATGAAGAAAAAAAATAAAAGAGAAGATAATGGGAATAAAATGAAAGGGTGAGCAGGAAGATGAGAAGATGAAAAAGAATGAAACATAGGAGCTTTTAAGTTTAGAGAACTTTGCTTTGATACATTAAAGTATGAAAATAAGAGGAAAAGATGAAGAGAAGGATGCAAAGGAAGCAAAAATAAAGCGAAAACAAAGATAAAGCAGCTAAAAAGAGATCAAACAAAGACCAGAAGAATAAATGGATGAAAGAGGACGACAAACACAAATTGAAAGAGCTCCACCTCTTCAACTTTCATGAAATTTGGTTTGGAAGCTTTTGTGTAATCTCGCTAACAGACTCAGAGCGACAAACAGCAGTGAAAAACGAGGAGAGGATGGTGATGATGAAGAAGGAACTGATGAATAAGAGAAGGAAGAGTTGACACAATTCTAGAAAAGGCAGCAGATGTGTGATTCTGTCCAGCAAATCAGAGCCAAAGTGCGGCATTCACACCGATAATCGGAGTGTTTTGGTTTGAGTGAACTGTCCAATCAGATGCCTGATTAACTGTCAACGGCTTATCTATTGATTCAGCTGCTTGCTGCCTCTGTGTGTGTGTGCATGAATCAGTTTTATTGTAAATTCAATTAGCCCACAAGTCATCGTTATCATTGAGACACAGCTGGAAGACTCACAATACAGCTGCTCTGCACCGCCACTGTGTTTCTGTTATTTCAGAACATTTTTACGGTGTGACTGCAGCCGGACAGACGCTTCCTTTCTCTCTCACTCTGTGGAAGTTTATTAATGACTGCATCCCGTCTCTGCACACCCATCACAAGCTGCGCGCTGTGATATTAGAGGCCCAGTGTGTGGAGGAAATGTAGACCAAACCATCCTAGCACACGGGGTGCGATTAATTCAGCAATTAAATTGCATTTTAAATGCTGCTGAAATGTGCTCCACTCGTCAGATGTTTCGGCGAGTGCGGCTAAAATTAGCGATGCTAGCACCAGCAGCCTTTCGTCCACACGTGCAGAGTTTGGTTGCACATCGCTTCAGTCGAGTGCTTCCATGTCAGTGAAGGTCCATTACAGTTTAAACACGCAAACCCACAAGAGAGCTAATTGCTGGACCTCAAGCTAATGCTGTATTCCTTTTGGCAGGCCACAATGTACATATATACTTCATTAGGTACAACTTGCTAGTGCCGGACTGGACCACATCTTTCCTTCAGGACTTTAATTCTTCGTGGCACAGATTCAAACATCTCTCAGATATTTTGGTTTGAGATGACATGATGTTATCAGGCTGGAAGCAGCCATCAGAATATATGTGCACTGTGGTCATAAAGGGTTGGACATGAGCAGCAATAACACTTTGGGTAGTCTGTGGTATTTAGACAATGTTGGTACTAAGGGGCCCAGGGTGTGCCAAGAAAATATCCCCCTACACCTTTACACCACCTCTGCTGCTGCAGCCCATCTGCTTCAGGGTTTGTGGTGTTGAGCATTCAGAGATGCACGTCTGTGTAACTTGGTTGTAATAAGTAGTTATTTGCTGCCTTCCTCTCAGCTGAAAACACCATTCGTCTCTAACCTCTGACATCAACGAGACAGTATAATTCTCTGTAAACTCTGCAGTGACGGTTCTGTGGGAAGAGCCAAGTGGATCATCAGCAGCTTCTGAAACAGACTGTCTGGTACCAATAATCGGGTCGGGTCTGTGTACTGGAAACCCGTCTGAACCCTCCGCTGGAACCCAGCATGCACCTCTTAATAAATGGAACTGCATGTCGATGCAGCCTATAAAGATTATGATTGTCAGCATTGATTCCACCCGTGCATTTCCAGCTACATTTTGGTCCCAGTTTTTGAATTTATTAGTGGGACAATAAAAATAATTGTCTCAATATAAGTAATAATGATCATAGCAACAGTATAAGGACTCACAAATATAGAAACTGCAGTTTTTTGAACCACAGAGTTTCCCCGTTGCTTCCATCGTGCCCTGTACATTAATAAAATAAGAATATTAGTTTAACTGGGACTGGATCTCTAACAGGACGCTCTCAGTTCTTTGGAAAAGTCCCGTTTAATGAGCTAAAAGTTTTAACTGACACTTTGACCCAAGTCTGATTTATTTTTGTCATTTAGTGAAGCATAAAACTCCACAGACAGCTCTTTAAAACACACGCGTCCTGCTATTTATAGGCTGCGGACTCCTTAATGGCGTCTGTGATAATGTATCTCCCAGCGTCGCTCACTGACATTTTACCCTCTGTCTGCAGCGGGCAGCAAAAGGTCAAATTAATCAAATCATTCTTTATAAAAACAAAGCTGATGTCTATTTTTTTTTTTCCTTCACGATACATCAACACTTCCGTCTTTTCATGAGTCGTTATGTGGCTGCAAAGTTAAGATGAGATGTGAGGATTCTGTCAAACAATCAGCTAGTAAAGATGATTTGACCTGCAGTGCTATAAAACACGTGCATGCAGGAATAAGTTATTATGTTGGTCTCTGAATGTTTCCATGATGAACTTTAATACTGAACCGTGTGAGAGGACCGAGTGTGTGTGTGGACTCCGTTTAATGTGTCAGGCTAAAAAGAGGTTTAAATGAAGCTGCTCCTTCCTCTACTCACTTAATTAAAGACCCCCGAGTCTCCTAATGAAACTCCTGACAGCAGAAGGGTTGGGGGGCTATGAGATGGGCTAAAGACTCTCTCTCTCACACACACACACACACAGTGCCAGATATTAGACACCACCTGATCCAGCAGGTTTTGGGTCTCAGTTGAAGTGCTGCTTGAAACTGGGACCAGTTTAAACCAGTCAGGCTGCATAAATCATATTTGGTAATCTTCTGGACTCTCTGCGATAAACTCTGCATCTGCAACATGAGCCCAGCAAAAATCTGTATTCCAGTATTAAATCACATGTTGGTGCTTTTGATTAAATGCATCATTAATACGTTTTTAATACTGAAATATCTCAGTCGCCCCCTGGTGGTGGATGTTAAACTGCCTGTCAATGGAAATATCTAATAGCCAATCACATGGCAACAGCTTTATTCATTTATACATGCAGACATGTTGAAGACGAGCTGCTGAATTTCAAACTGTAAAAAAAAAAAAGGATTGTTACCATTTTCATCCCTTTAAGACCCCCAGTGTGGTCGTAAAGACATTTTCCTGATCCAGCTTCCAGCAGGATAACTCATCCTGTCACAAACTCAGATCGGCTCAAACTGTTTTTTAAGAACATGACTGTGAGTTCACTGACCTCCACAGTCACCAGATCTCCATCAAATAGAGCACCTTTGGGATGTGGTGGAATGGGAGGTTTTCATCATGGATGTACAGAAACTGTGAGACGCTAACAGTAAATCTGTATTTGAGACTTTTAAAGGACTGAATACAGTGTATGGCACACAGACAACATGTGAATTATTAGTGTGGACTACCTCAAACTGGGGTAATAGTTAAAGCAGCACTATGTTTGATCTGTGATGTCCAGTACCTGTTGATAAAAATCCTCTTCAGATTCTATTTAGTTTGATGGGTTAAGTTCACTCTTTAATATCCACTAAAATACTAAATGCTAAAAATACTAAAATACTTTTTTCTGTAAAAAGGGCGACAGCTTCCATTGATATGATGTCCTTCAAGGAAAGCATCCTTTTAGCAGCCTATTGTGAGCAACTGAAAATCAGCAGCAGCAGGTGTGCTGGAGCGATAAATCCAAATCTGAAATGTTTCAAATTATGGTCAGTGTGTACGAAGGTGGTGAGGAGAGAGGTCTGCAGCCATCTCTGATACATGGTGGAGGTTCTGTCATGGTTTTCATGGGCTGCATTTCAGCCAGTCATGTCAAAACTGATGCAATTGTGAACACAGAAACATGCCATCAGATTCAGATGACTGCCCCTCCCTAAACCTGGTTCTGTTGGAGGTTTCTTCCTGTTAAAAGGGCGTTTTTCCTTCCCACTGTCACCAAGTGCTGCTCATAGGGGTCGTTTTGACGTTTCTCTGTATTATTGTGGGGTCTTTGCAGTATAACGCTCCTTGAGGCGACTGTTTGTTGTAATAAAAATAATTAAATGCATCTATTTGAAATGAAGGGTGACTCAAGACTTTTGCACAGTACTTATCTACCCCTTTATAAATCATTTGTACCTCTTTGGTATACTCGAATGGAAATGTTACCACAGAAGGACTGCAGGGTCAAAATGCATGTAAAGGTCATGTGAACGGTAAAATGCATTTTTTCATGTCCTGATACAGGTGAGTTACCACACTGGGTAAATGATGCTAAGGCACAGCTCACCGTCTGATTGGGTGGTGACACCGATGGCCTCTGAGGCGGTGCCCGGTCCGTAGCGGTTGATGGCCAAAACCCGAACTGTGTACTCTGTGAACTTGTTGAGTCCCTCCATCTTGTAGTTTTGTCCATTCACTTCCACACTCTGAACACAGACACACAGTATTGATCACTTTTAATTCCCCAAATGACAGAGTGAGCTCAAATGAACTCTATTACAAAGACTCAGGCTGTGGGAAGCACCGGACTCCATCAGCGATGGCGCTCACCTGCTCCTTCCCGGACGGACTCTCGGTCCACAGCAGCCTGTAGCCCAGGATGGGGCCGTTGGGATGGCTGGGGGGCTCCCAGCTCACCTGGATGGAGGTCGGAGACAGAGCCGATGCTCGGAGAGACTCCACCTTGTTGGGAACCTGGACTGTAGACGCGCACACACACACACACACACTTGTGTTACCAGTGACCAGAATGATCCTGTTCTAAATACCATCATTTCTATCAGAATCATATCTCGTATTTATGAGTCACATCAAAATAAGACTCATTTCAGTCCCGTATCATTAACTTCAGCTTTAATGTGTAAAATAAATAGTGGCTGGACTAACAGATACATTTTTACTGATTTGATATTTGGATTTACAGCAGCAAACACAATGCACTCAGTGACCTGGTACAATAACATCTGGCCCATTTCTCTCAGACTTCATTCAAGGTGCAATGCGGCTAAAAGAAAAATGCAGATGTGGCCCACATCTGGGCCAGACATCCATGATTTTCCACCTGAGTGAAATCATGAGGAAGGAGGTCCAACAACAGTTTAAACAAGCAATGTCATCCTAAGTTGTGTGTTTGTGTCTGTCCAAGTCTAACAGGCATGAAGAGGAATCAGCCATGCGTCACAGCACGAGGACAGTCTGAGTCCTTCTACCCATTTCCTCCTCATCGTTCCGGCCAGCAGAGACTTCAGCAGCTCAATTTTTGTCTCGAAAGTCTTCATCTTTGTGGTCGAGTAATCAGAGGAAGAAATAATTAAGAAATACGAGACAACACACCATAAAAACCCAAACAAAGACGATCCAGCAGAGTTTACTTGTGTGTGTCTGTGTGTGACGGAGCGTTTGTGTCTTACGATCAGGTTTGGTGGCGATCTTGAGGGGGGCGGAGCTCTCTCCTGGCCCCACGTCGTTGTAAGCGACGACTCTGAAGGTGTAGCTCTCCTCCGGCTTCAGGTTGGAAACGGTCAGCTCCAAAGACTCCGGCTCCGACACGTTCACTGACCTCTCCCTGACATGGGAAAAAAGCACCACGGATTACCCAAAAGCACCACCGCGTTTCCTTTATGTTACTCATCTTAATCTCTAAGTGTGTTTTCCTGGAAGTAACTGTGATCATGTGGTACAGGTACGCTTTTCTATTTATTTAGGGTTTATTTAAACAGACTGAAAGTGGGAGGTGATCTTTCTTTACTTTGTAACAGGGCAGATAATCGCTGCTGGAATCAGCTGCAATCTGTGTAATCCCTCAGTGTCTGCAGCTAATCCGCAGATTACAGCACCTCTGCAGCCTTACAGTCCGCCACTAATCACCAGACCACAGATGAGACAAACCAGATGCAATGATTAGCATGTTTCCACAGCAGCATCAAACACACACACACACACACACACACACACACACACGCCCTGGCTTCAGTTCTCTGAAAGGAAACCGCAGTGGAGCATTTTTTAATACAGAATACTGAAAATATTCAAGGGGATAAAACATGAAAGCAAACTTTGTGTTGGCAGGATTTTGCTCCTTTTTGATGAAAACAGATAAAACATCCCTGCACTGATGTTCACTGCATGCCAACATCTCGACTTCACCACTGAAAGCACAAAAGAACTTTGTAACTCATCCTTCATTTAGACAGAAGGGGAATGTGCATAAAAATGTTCTGTAAATAAATTAGTGCAGCTGAGGATGGACTCAAGATTCTGGGAGAACTTGTCTAATTATGGTTATGTCTGAAAATTAAGTGCAGCAGGGCTCCGTTAGCCCATCCATCCATTCATCCATCTTCTTCCGCTTATCCGGGCCGGGTCATGGGGGCAGCAGCCTGAACAGAGAAGCCCAGACCTCCCTCTGCGCAGCCACTTCCTCCGGCTCATTTGGGGGGGGGGTCCAAGGCGTTCCCGGACCAGCCGGGCGTGTCCTCGGTCTGCGCCGGGGCCGCCTCCAGGTAGGACGTGACCGGGACACCTCACCCACGAGGCGGCCAGGAGGCATCCTAGTCAGATTCCTGAGCCGCCTCAACTGGCTCCTTTCGATGTGGAGGAGCAGCGGCTCTGCTCTGTTTTCCTCTGTGACTGCAGAGAATTGATTTACACCCACTTCACACACTTAAAAGTTGTTTTTTTTATCTTTATTGCAGCTTAATTTTCTTTTCTTTGTGGTAATTTCCATCTTATTTCACTCTAATCTGCAGATTTGTAACTGTGACTTGCAGTTATTTTTCCCACTTGTCTGGTGTCTGCAGCCAAGTGCAGTGACAAGTTGACCTTGACCCATAATGGC
>VUQJ01026260.1:23626-34040 GCA_015108635.1 Andinoacara biseriatus
AAAAGAAAATAGTATTGGGAGTAGGAAGCTTTTCTTCTCAGACGCTCGGCCCTTTAGTTAATGTGTCTGGCTGGACTAAGTTTAAACGCTGTGGCTTGGAAACTTGTATACTCGACTTTCTGTGTCACTTTCTGTGAGGGTTCTTTGACCTCTTAAATGCTGGTCACTTTGACCATCTACCACAAACACACACACACACATACACGGAGTTTTCTGGCCTCATTCGCACACAAGGTTGGCCCTGAAAGGACTGTCCAGGCTGGTATAGAGGAGTGAGACGTCTGCATAGTTCTGCTGAGTGACTTGGCAGCAGAATGACCCAAAACCGTCAGTCTCTCACTAGCAGGGCCAGGAACCTGGGACTGACCGGCTCAGCTGGCCTAAAGGTTACATGTGCGTTGAAAAGGTCACGCAGTGCTAGTTTTCTTGGGGATGTCAGAGCCAAAGGCCACATGGGTGATTTGAATCAAAAATAAACAATATATAACATATATAAATAAATTAAATTAAATTACAAGTTGCATATAGTCACATATGATTTCATCATCTGATCGATCTACAAACAAAAAGTTGAAAAAAGAAAAAAGCCAATATGTTTGCCCAGTGTTCTACATTATTACAATCATCTGTGTGTATTTGTCTGCCTCAGCATTAGCTGTCTGTCCTGTTTTGCGGTGTCTGAAGACTGAAACACCAAAAAAAAAAATGGGACACAGCTTGAGCCTCAAAAACAGTCTAAAAATACAGGCACTAGTAAACAGGAAACTGTGGTCAACACAAAGGTTTTAACACTGGCCAAGCCCTCGCTACCCACCAGGCACCATTTTGGTCCAACCACAACCAGTTGCCTAGTTTTCACACAGGAGTCGCGTTGAAACCGGAACGTGGGCTTAATTCCTTCAAATGGAATCGTCTTTCTGGCTTCACACCCTGGCTTTGCTTGACAAAGTTGATTCAGACACTGCTTAAATGTACAACTTTGTATGCTATTGTTTTCCGCGGGATTTGTTTGAATAATGTCACCAAAACTTTAGAAGTCATGATTAAAGAACCCCAGCTAAGTTTATTTTTCTAAACCTGCGTCGACTGCTTGTTATCAGGAGTCCTTTTATTTTGGTCAGCTTCCTCCGTCTGCTCGTCACGCTTGTGTCGTGACAGTAATTAGCGACGTATCACCTCGCAGCTCTAAAACCTGACAATATTTCAGATTATCAGATGGTTAGGGTCTGAGCTATAGAGATGGATTAGCAGGTTAGAGTGCTATTGTGTGGTCCCGTGCTCTGACTGATCTTTCACTGTGTCAAAGATCCTCAGGAATCTTTGGTCCCAGGTTGCTTATTTGCTCTGCCCCTCATCAGATACTTCAGGCTTCCCCCCAGTCCAGCTTGAGCTGGGCCCAAACAGTCCAGGTTTCTCAAAGCTGGTCACAGCTTGGTCACAGTTTTTGTGTACATAAGTGCCTTTTATGTTAATCTTGTGTCTTTTATTGCAGGGAAATAAGGTTTTTTATAACCATTTATCTCTGGTGCACACCTTATTTTAAACCACAGGTAAGCTGTTTGACCCTGAATGCCATCTGGTTGCACATCGGTCTGAACCCATCAGCTAGGTTGCTGCCATAAACTCTGGGGACAATGGTCGATATTTCAGGCCTTCAAGCGGATATCTGGACAAAGAATTCTGGTTCTATCTGCTGGTCATTGTTTATAAATGCAGATAAATCTGCATCAGACGATAGCTCATGGTTTTGAGATTTGGATGGACTTTTTTCTTGCATGCAGCCAAAGCTGCTCAACATAACTACAGACTACAAACAAACACTTAAAAAGCCTCTGGAAGCTACATATTCTGCATTTCTATGTGCAGATATCAGTTTACATACAAAAGCTGGACCCTGACTGTGCCATCCATGCTGCAGCAACAGGAAAATGAAACAGACACCACCTGCTGTAGTGTCTGTGACGCTGCTGGAGTTGGGTTGACATTGCATGCCATCAGGGTTCAGCGTCCCGCTCAGTACAGCAAGTACAATTATCATAAATAAAATAAAAGGCCACGTTGCTCAACTGGGCATCCTGACCCTTGTGGAGCTTGCATACCAGAGCTCCTATAGGTCTGTACACAGAGGTACTGGGATTCTCCAATTGAGTTCTTAGAACCGAGGAGGGAGGGCTTATTTGGCGCTGAGCCAGCGTTCCATGGAGACAACAACATATATCACCACAGGGGAGGCAAAGAGGAAGATAGGGGAGTGAGACAGAAGTAGAGGGAGAGGGAAAGCTTGAAAACATGCGGCTATGAAAGAAGAGAGAAGTGCTTACAGAGGTGCTTGCAAGGCTGCTGGGTTGGCAGAGGGCAGCGAGCCAAACTGAGGGGCTGGCTGTTGGAAATTAGCTCTGCTTGGCTTGATGACAGCTAAAGGGATGGACAGAAGTTTAACCACCACCTAAAAAAGACGACACAAGTGTAGGCGACACTCCTTATCAGTGCTGTACATTTGGTGGGGGCAGCCCAGTAAACACACAAGCACTTCTCTGTGAGAGAAACGCAGGGCCAACAACTGTTTGCGTGTAGCTTCAGCATCAGCAACACCTTTATTTTCCTCCCCACTTCTTTTCTTTTTGTGTCAGCCTCAGTGAATATTGATTCAGCTTGTGATAGGCTGGACTGTAAGTGCTGGGGGCCAGTGGGACTGGCTCCTAAGATAAGCACTTTTACTGGAGATAGATCGATGGCCTCAGCAATAGCTTTGTTTCTGGCCACAGTAGACCACAAATCTGCTATCATTGCATGAAGTCTAATTGAAGGAGAACTTCGCACAGGGATAAGTCCACGGAATTACAGGGAACCCACCTCTCGAGGACTGGCCAGCAGCCAGGGAGCAGGTTATCAAAGGTCAAGCCCAATAATACTAGCTGTAAATGTGATTTCAAGACATCCACTGGGATACATAGCTGAGCGGTCTTGTTCTCTTACTTGTGTTAAAGATGATTTGTGGTTCAGTCAAGCAAGTCCACTACCTCGAAAGCTGATTTAGCTGGACTAGCTGCTGGCTGACTTTTGTTCATTTTTTTTATGCTGTGGTAGGGGCTGAGCAAGCAAGCCCACTCCTGGCAAAGGTTATCGAGATGCTGAAGCACTCAGAGGTTGATATATTTGATATAAGTGAGATTGGGTTTCTTTAACCAATAAAAGAAAGTTGGTTTAGGTGTAAGGGAGCTAAAACAACTTGTTTCAAATGCTGATTCATCTTGAGGGGGGCTGCACTAAGCCTAGTGCAAAAACAAAAAAAGGGATTATTCTGAACTGTAAATCATGCAGAGCTACTCTGGAGTATGAATTAAAACATTGAACTGGCAATTACCATAATGGGTTGCCTTTAAGAGTTGCTAGTCCTATAAGCTTAGTAAATTCAGTACCATGAGCTCGCACACCGATAGGTGGAGGGAAGTTATGTTGTTGGACACGTTGGTCTGTCTGTTTGTTTAGCAGGATAACTCAGAAAATTATGACTGGATTTCAATGAAAAATTCTGGGAGCAGTATAAGGAGCATCCGTCCATCCATTCTCCCACTTATCCCACCTGTCATAGGGCAAGAGGCAGGGCACACCCTGTGCAGGTCACCAGCCTATCACAGAGATACAACCATTCACACCTAACCTTACCTAACCCCACCTATTGCATGTCTCTGGACTGTGGGAGGAAACCCACATAAATATAGGGAGAACATGACATGGAAACTCCACACAGAAATAGCCCAGCGCTAAGCTGGAACCGAACCCCGGACCTTCCTGCTGTGAGGCGACAGTACTAACCACTGCACCACTGTGCTGGTGCAACAAGCAATTTTCAATTTTCACTCATATAGAAAAGTTTTCATGATCCAAGGAGGATTCTGGATCTAATGATCCAGAATCTCTGAAAATGCTGAAAATTATTTATGATTGAGTATGACAGCATTGGATGGTATCTAATGCGGCGTACTATCGGCATAAGGAAAATTTGGGGTGGACGAGATAAGCGCTCTACTGAGTGCCCTTCTAGTGTATGCTGTCTTTCTATTATATCTGTTGCCTTTATTGCATTCGTATGGTATTAGATAGGGAAACGGTCATTAGGGGCACAAGACCTGGTTCCAACCTTTGAACTGCTGATCAAAACATATATGTGGGCAGCAGTGCAGAGGCCTGCCATAAAGTTAGATTTCTAAAACAATATAGGACAATCTTACACAGTTTCCTTTTGCAAGAATGCAGTCTACTTTTATTCTATTATATACAGTACAGACTTTTATATAGATTGATTCCAAGTAAAAACAATCTTACTAAACTGTAACTTATTATTAGCGTTATGATTACATTGAGCGATGAGGCAGTCCCTGTGTCCAAGCTGCAGTAAATGAAGACTGGTGGGTAAAGGTGAAAGAGGGAAAACAGACTGCAAGCTAAAACAGGATGGTGATAAATCATTTCAGCTTGAGGTTCTACTGGCCGTGTTCTTCTTAAAAGAGAGCTGATAGATTACATAGTGTGAAAGGTCAGCAGTGGCAGACTTTCAGGCCCTTAACACAGGTTTTGTTTCACCTTTGAATCAATATTAAAGAGCAAAGTTGCAAAGACGCAGAGACATTCTGCTCCTAACTGCACCTGAACTCTGTCTATGTGGGTGATCGTGTTCTTCACCTGTGAATCCTTTTTCGGGATGTGCAGTGTGCATGTTGTGTTAGTGTTGTGTTACTGATAATAATGTTGATAGTAATGTTGTGTTACACTTTGATCACTGCAGCACTGGACGGTGTTTACAGATGTGTCCGAAGTGTTCATCCTGGTTCCAGCACTGCTGGGACTTAAAGGCAACTTGGAGATGACGCTGGCCTCCAGACTTTCTACAGCGGTAAGAAACTTGTGTTTGTTTCCTTGAGAGTTTATTGGGGTGGTTTTATCTCTGTTAATGTCTATCTACCTCAGATTACCAGTTTATAGCCTGTCACGGGATGCATGTGTTCCCTTTATCTTATATTAAAAGCTGGTCCTATCAGTCATGAGTCATTTCTGTAAAATTTTTTGTTTAATGTACGTTGCATTGTTTACCACTTTCAGTGTTGCCCAGTCTATTCACCGTCGGATCCATTAAACCTGATTGTTCTTGGGGTCAGAGGTCATATTGCCTGTGTGGCAAACCAATAGCTCCATTCCTCACTACCTAGCTTGTTCACCTCAGCACATGGAGTAGCTCGCTGTTTATAAGTGAATGGAAGTTTTCGCCTCTGTTTGAAGACTTGAACTCCAAACATCAAATAATTTGAACAAAAAGTCTTTTCCTTAAATGTAGTAACTGACAATTGATTGAATTCCCATAATAATTTGAGAGAATAAAGAGTCCTGAGTCATATGAGACTTGAGAGTTGTCTGCCATCTTAGATGTGATACAACCACTGGTCATGAGGGAGTTGTGTATTCCCAACCAGCTGGCGACTGATTGCTGGCCTTAGCTAGGTGAAATTGATTGCTAAGAGGATGCTTCACCAAAAACCTCCTTGTGATTCCTTTGGTATCTAGCAGGTTGCTTTGGTCACCTGTAGTTTGCACAAAGGTTTTTACCCAAGCAGTAGTAAAACAGTAGAAAAGTGCATTGCAAGCTGGAAATGGAAAATGTTCCATTTCAGAGGTAAAGTTGTTCCTCAGTACTGCAGTCAACACATTTCAAAGAACTTTTATACTGAAGGAAATGGTCTCTGTTTCCAGTTTTCACTTTGCAGTTTCAATACTTGGAGAGCCCTTGGTGAGTGTACTTCATGCAAACTACGGGCAACTGTGGCAGTCTCATAGCAACAAGAGCAATTGCAAGGTGGCCAATCAATCAGGGAATATGCATTGTCAGTGGGACAATGACTGGTCCCAGCCTGCATGAATGGGGCTTTAGCATTCAATTTCACAGCGACTGCCCTTAATGTTCAGCAACCACTTGCCAACTGGTTGGAGAATTCAAAATATTTTTTCCTCACAACCAGCAGTTTACGGATGGTCATGGACCAGTCTCTAATCCTGTGTGATTGGAGCATTTTTCATTTGGCCCTACATTGTCACACACCCACAATGACAAGTTAATGTCATATGGTTAGCAGCTGCATGACTGCAAAACCTTGATATAGAGTTGGATGTAATGTAACAGTAGGTTGACTATGGTGCTGCTTCTTAGCTTACATTCTTTCACAGTTCCTAGATCTTGAAGTTCTTAGTATGTCTAATTTTAGCTAGCCACCCATCTAGCCATCCTTATCCAGATGTATACAGTTACATGCCTTTGTTTGTAAAGGTGCAATGATTTTACGACTATAGTTTGATATTAAAGGTAAATCTTATGTCTGTTACACCTTGCGCAACTGATTCCTTGGCTATAATGCTGTCTGTGAGCCAACACAACCATTTCACATTGTACAGTCAGCAGTGTTGATGACCTGACATACCCTACAGTTTTGAAGGCATAGGGGAATTAGTCGAGTGGTGGTCTTAATTGCACCAATCCTCACATTCTTTCCACTGGCCTGTGTGAAACAGGTGACGAAGCTGATTAGCATTGCAAGCACGTAGAGCAACTTGCAACATGACCTGTAAAATTGCTACAGTGCACTGATCTATTCAGCTCCAAGCTAAAGCAAAATCTTTAAACCCTCTTTATATCAGCTTGAGTAGTCATAGTAGAATATCAATGGCATAATTTTAGTATTTGTTCAGTCTCAAATGTTGCCTCCTAAACACCTCAGCTGGTCTAACCTATGAATCAGTAGCTACAGCAAAGCTTCCGGTTGCAAAATTCAATGTTGTATATTATTTGTAGACATACTACTTAAGACTGCACTTTGCAGGCACTCTGATTTATCATTTTCAGATTACTTTTCTCAGTTAAAGCCCAAAAAAGTTGGAAGAGTTGAACATTTAATGAGACACCTTCGATGTTAAATTAAGGTTTATCCTTCAACAGCTTTTTGTAATGATTTGTTTTACCTTCCATGTTGTTTCCGTTTTAATTCAATTTGCGGTGTGTGATGGTGAATGAGTGTCAGAGCAGGAAACTGAGTCAGCAATGTTTCATCAGACCTTCAGCATTGATTGAACCAACAGTGTATATTACGAATGGCTCTATTCAAAGTGATGGGAAAGACTCTCCATATACAAAAATGTGAGAGAATGTCGAGTTCTCTCCGGCCATGATAATGTCATATGTATTCACATGGAAATGTGGAAATAAATAAAATAGAATTTTGCATCAATCCTGTTTGTTAGTCTGCAAAGTTTTCAGTTCAACACAAAATAATTCTCACATCCATCTTCACAAAGTAGGCCGGAGTCTGTTGCTTGTCGTGAGACATTACTGTTAGCGCTCTGCTGGCTGGCCTCAGCAGGACCACGTTTCTTTCCACGCTGCCGCTAATTATGAGCAGATTAAGACCACTGTACGTTTCCTAATGCGCTTATAACTGAAAAAAATAATGTAATCCCCAATACTGGCTGGCTGTCAGAGTTTTCAGTTCACATGACTGTGGTTCCTTTTTGATTTTTTTCTCTTTGGTCTTTTTAACCTTTTTGTCTTTGACTATTTACTGAGATGATTAAAGGAAGTAAGCAGCTGTTTTCTCAGTTCTGTTGAATGTAATTGGGCCTAATTGATTATTTATGATCTCTGATGGATCGCTGGAACATAGCACCACCTGCTTTGCAAAGAAAATTGGGAAAATTTGCAAAGTGTAATCAGACAACAGCTACAAAAGCCTACCTTATAATTAGGTATTGAACATTTCCACGTGTACTTAACTCATGAATGTTTAGGTTTCAGGGCTGTGAACAGCATTCTTGCTCTGTATTTTTTAAATAAAAGTAAATTCCAGCAACTGAAAAACATGCTGCTGCTATTGAATATTAGAGTATCCATCTTATGTCATCTATGAATCACTATAACAACATCTCTAGGATAATCCAGACACCACTAATCCAGCTGCCAACACACATACGCACACGAACATACACATACGCACACACACATACGCACAAAGCTGAGGACTTGGCATCATCATCACAGATCATCACGTGTCATCCGTGTACTCTGCCAGTTTGCATGTTGTTCTAAAGGGCCTTTTAACCTTTATTGCATCAGGATGTACAGTATTGTTAGGAGCTGAGGCTCTTCATATTATCCCCTGAGGTTTTGAGGAAAGCTGTATGTGGAGTTTCTGTTGGCACAAGCACTCTGCACAGCTGTTTGGCTCTCCTTTATCTGTTCGCCTTAAACCGTCTTATCAGCGTTTGTGGCCATCTTCCCACTCTGAGTGACAGCATAACTCGTAGCAGCAGGCGTCCATTCACATACTTACATGGGGCTGATGGGCGTGGCGCACGTGCTTGTGGTCGTAATTCGGCGTATCTGGCAGATACACGAGTTACAATGACGTACACGTCTACACACATGATTGTCACGTCAGTTTGGTTTATCTCGCTGCCAGATTTACTGGATGCTGCGAGACGGTGTGAAACGTAAGAGGACGAGAAATGCTACACACACAAACACCACCTTGTTGTTTCTCTAGGCTGTTTTTTTGTTTGTTTGTTTTTTAATAAATACTTTGGGTTATGGGTTTGTCTTTAAAAAGCAGAATGGGTGAATTCAAGTCTACGTGTTTACTTTCCTTCCATATCAGGACATACAGCAAAATCTCTGATGTGGAACCTTTACCTTTGTGTATCCAGACATTGGTGATAAGTACTGAAAAAAGTATTAATAAAGTACGAATTACTTAATGCTTCAGAAAGGAGAAAATCTAATTCCTCAAATTAGTATTAAGCCACGAGGCCATAGGTAGTTGTAGTTTTTGGAACTTTTAGCTGTGTCTATATCTGACTCTTCAGCTGCAACAGTTTTCCACCACTAGTTGCTTTTTTGTCTTAACAGTGTAAATGTAGCTTAACGGTTCCATTTTGTGGACCATAAGCCAAAAAAAATTACAGCAGTCACGTGGATGCTGTTGCTACAAAGCTAACGAGCTTAAAAAGCTCCGTAGCGGTGCTGAGTTGACCGTGACACCAGTAATATATAAGAGTTGTACATCACCCAGAGCCATTTGATTGTGTGTTAAACAATTTTGGGTAGCTGTCACCACAAAAACGTATTTCCGATGCAAGGGCCTGGTGTTTTTACTCTTCCTGTTCTTCTTCCGTGTTTAACTCTCTGAGGTTTGAGTCATCATTGGTGACAACCCCAAACCTAACCCTAACTCTGACCTCACATTATCAAATTTTTGCTTTTATTAAACTGCTCTCTCTAGTCTTGGCACTCAGGAAATAAAATAATTCTTCAAACTAATTTTTTCCCCCAAAAAAATGTAAGCTGGATAATTGAGAACCAAGGAAGAAGCGAAATTCTGACAAGTGATGTTTATGTGTCCAGCTGTCTCCCTTCCCTCTGCATATGCAAATGGCCGAGGACAGAAAGGAAGAGGAGATTGTCTCTTTGTGTCCTCCCACTGTAGATGGGCATTAGGATCATTGCCCTGGGTTCACAGTAGCCCACTGTAGCCACAGCCACTTGACGTTTGAGACCATCTGTGTGTGTATGTGTGTGCATGTGTGTGTGTGTGTGTGTGTGTGTATGAAAGAGGAGAGATGAGATAAGTGGTGTCGGCCGCAGGGTGGGGGATCATACCAGAGTGCCTTTGTCTTGAGAACTGACATCCTATTGTTCTGACGGGACCAAGAGGCAAGAGAATGTGAACACGCTGCGCATACACACACACACACACACACACACACACACAGAGCTACTTACACATGGTCATGATAATGTTGTGCTTTCTTATGTATTTTTCAGGCTAATATTGGTCACATGGACACAGCCAAGGACATGTGGAAGATGATCATGGGGAACTTGGCCCTCATCCAGGTAAAAGGAAGAACAATTAAATCTGCTGTGAGAGAACATCTTCGACCATGCTTACATCCACTAAACAAACAGTCACACAATGAGCTGTGCACTTCAGTTCAGTGGCCAGATCCTTGCTAGATGAAATAGTAGTCACCTACAAATACTCCAGTATTTGTACACTAAAATTTCAACTCTGAATTGTTTCAGAACAGTCCTGTGAATAATAGAATTAAATTATTTAGTCCATGGGTAAAAGGCTCTTGGTTACCTTGTTATGCGACCTCAGTAAACAGTTTTCTGATGTGTTTATGGTCCCTGACACTAGTTTAAAAAGTTACTGAATACAGCACCATGTTGATTTTGTGAATCATGGTTTCCATGAGAGTCGTTCCTTTCATTTGAATGTTCAGTGTTTTCACATTTATGTCACATTTCAGGAAGTAAGTTAATACCAGTCTGGAAAAAGTCATGTGTTGCATGTGCATTATGTACAGTAAACAC
>VUQJ01026260.1:34434-46306 GCA_015108635.1 Andinoacara biseriatus
TACCTGGTGAGTCTGTAGTTCCTGGAACACTAAACCAGTGCTGGGCAGTTATCTTGCACTCACACTGGGTCACACTGGCACCCTGTGACAGCAGTTACATTGGAGTCTCCTTTGTACAATTCTGAGAGCTCATGCTTAAATAGATTAGTGAGTGTGCATCATGGCCACTATGACATAACTTATTGATTTGTTAAATCCACATTTTAAAGCCTCTGTTTTACTTTTATGGTAATCATTATCTTTATTTTTCTTTATTGTTTTTTTGGAACCAGAAGTGACCATTTTTAGACAAGAGGGAGGTTCTAACTTAATGCTAATGCTAGTTGCTTCCGTTCATTGCAGTTTGTCACCATCCAGCTCTTTTAAGATACCACCACAGCAATCCAGTCAGGCTGAGCTCTGGACTTTAACTGGACCATTACAACACCTTTTCTTTTTCAGCCATTCTGTTATAAATATCTTCTTTTGCTTCTGATCATTGTCCTGTTGTGTGACCCAGTTTTGGCCAAGCTTTAGAATAGATGATTTTCCCAAATATGGTGCTGTGCATTAATTCAATTAAATTACAAGTTTTATTTATATAACACCAAATCACAGCAACAGTCGCCTCAAGGTGCTTGATATTTGAAGGTAAACACCCTAGAATAATACAGAGAAAACCCCAACGATCTGACGACCCCCTACGAGCAAGCACTTGGCGAAAGTGGGAAGGAAAAACTCCCTTTTAACAGGAATTAACCTCCAACAGGACCAGGCTCAGGGAGGGTCAGTCATCTGCCACCACCACTTGAGGGAGAGGGAGACAGGACAAAAGACAGACTGTGGAAGAGAGCCAGAGATTAAAAAGAGGGGAGTGAAGAAGAAACAATCAGTGCATAATGGGAACTACGGGAGGGTTCAGGGTCACCTGATCCAGCCCTAACTATAAGCTTAATCAAAAAGGAAAGTTTTAAGCCTAATCATAAAAATAGAGAGGGTGTCTGTCTCCCGAATCCTAACTGGGAGCTGGTTCCACAGAAGAGGGGCCTGAAAGCTGAAGGCTCTGCCTCCCATTCTACTTTTAGGTATCTTAGGAACCACAAGTAATCCAGCAGTCTGAGAGCGAAGTGCTCTATTGGGGTGATAGGGTACTATGAGGTCTTTAGGATGAGATGGGGTTTGATTATTCAAGACCTTGTATGTGAGGATTTTAAATTCGGATTTAACAAGGAGAGAGGCTAATATGGGAGAAATCTGCTCTCTCTTTCTAGTCCCTGTCAGTACTCTAGCTGCAGCGTTTTGAATCAGCTGAAGGCTTTTCAGAGAGCTTTTAGGACAGCCTGTTAATAACGAATTATCTGGACTTCTAGTCCAGTCCAGAACTAATAAATGCATGAATTAGCTTTTTAGCGTCACTCTGAGAAAGGATGTTTCTAATTTTAGAAATATTCTGCAAATGCAAAATCGCGGTCCAACATATTTGTTTATTATGTGCATTGAAGGACACCATGTTTCTAAGATTTGTGGGATCAAGGACAATAACTTCGGAAGCAGGAAATGAGAGGTCATCCAGGCCTTTATGTCTTTAAGACATTCCTGCAGTTTAAGTAATTGGTTTAATTACTGCCACCTTGAAAGCCTGTGGTACATAGCCCATTAATAGCGATAGAATGATCATATTTAAGATTGAAGCATTAATTAATTGTACATCTTCTTTGAGCAGTCTTGGATCACTGGGGTCTTATAGACACGTTTATTATTTGGCGAAAGTAACTATTGAACTTACAACGGCAAATTGTGAAAATGTGCTTTTTTACAGGACGGTATTTGGTGTGTACATGTGCATCACTAAAATGGTGTGCATCATCATTACATCATTACATCATTACATCATCATTACTGTAAAATCAGTAATGATGCAAACTGTCATCCTTAAAATTCTCTGACAAAAGTAATTTGTCCTTGTTAGATTTTGAACGAGATATCCAGCTGGATTTGGTGATGTAGCATCCATTTAAACATTTGAACTCTGACCTCTCTTTCAAGGTCAACAGATTGATCTGAAGTCATAATAATGCCATATAGAGCTATTTAAAACTCTGCCTTTGTATTAGCAACATGTAAATTATACTTTTACATCCAAACATCATGTCACCTTTGACCTCTGATCTCACATTCAGATTTCACATCTGCTTTTCTTTCAAGTTGGCCCCAAAATCTCATGAGAAAAAGAATGAGCTGCCTAGTTAGTTATTGTAGTATATTATTATATAATAAGCTCAAGTTATTCATGCCCAGTTATTTACAAATCAGTACATTTTATCCATGACCTGCCACTACATAATACTGGTGTAATCAAAGTAAACATCTGTCATCCTACCCTCATCTGAGTCTTACTGCAATGCAAACTTCTAAATAAGTTTAAGTAAGTTTAAAAAGAACAAAATTAATATATGCAAAATACAATAATATTCCCTTACAAGTCAATGCTTCCTGGAGAGTGAGCTGCCTTGGCGAGGTTTGCACTCTGCTTTTTTGTCTTACTGTATGTATCAAGAAGGCCACGTAAGGTCCAGAAGGTTACAGACCAATTGAAAGATGCTCAGATGTAACAGGGTAATCTCATTCATACATGTTAGCTATAACTGATAGCGACGAAAACCATTTTAAGGTATAACTCTCTCTATATGTTTTCACCCAGGTCCAAGCCACAGTGGTAGGATTCCTGGCCTCCATAGCTGCTGTGATCTTTGGCTGGATCCCAGAGGGACACTTCAAGCTGGGCCACGCGGTGCTGCTGTGTGCCTCTAGTGTGGCCACAGCTTTCATCGCCTCTCTGCTGCTAGGTATGGTCGCCACTGAGGAAGTGAGGGGTATTCACAGGGTGAATACGAGAGGATCTTACAAATGATGATCTGTAATGGAGCTACAGTCATTCAGCCAGTTATATTACAGAGAAAGAGAAATGGATAAATAGATAACGTCATTTTTCTATCAGTGAGATAAAGCATCTTTTACTCATGGCCACAAATGCAGCTGTTTATGGTACTCTGTCATTGATATTGGTATGAGTGTCTTTAAAATTATGTGCGAAACATTCACAAAACGAAAAGAGACTTTGTGAATATAGTATGTGTAAATGAAACACGTCAGCATCCACAGAAGTTAAAGTTAAAGGTGAAACAAAAAGAAAACTATAAGGCTTTTTAAAGTAACGCCTTAACAAGGATTCACCTCCCAATTTTGTCCTCTTCTGCAAATTTAAGTACTGAATTAAATGTAAATATTAAATAGGTAATATTTGGATATAACTACTGTAATAGTGCTAATATACTGATATTAAGCAGGTCGAGTAATGCTGTAGCACTCTACATGCAAATTAGTAACAATCACAAAGTGCAGCTGGGACTGGGGTTTTAGTCTTAATCCAAAATATTAAAATATTTTGGCCTGATGGTGGTGCCAGATGTAGATTTAATGGACTACTAACATGTTCACAATTCATCCTGACATATCCATACCCAAATGCATGGAAATCATATCCGGGCGGTTAGGTGATATAGGTTCTACATCAATATGATCGACCTCAAAAATCATCCCGTGTGCACCACAATTATCCATCTGGTAAATATTGCAGCATTTTATTATAATCCACAAAGCTTATGCTAGTGCCAGCTGGAAGGTCGGGTGATGACCAGTTAATGGCAGCTGTTGTTGATGATTTTCAGACTGAACAACAGCGATCAAACAGTCCTGGAACCTGCTGGCAACGTTAAGTTTCTTTATAGATGCAGTCAGAGTTTTCAACAGCTCAGAAACTACATTTCAGTGAGGCTGTTTTCTGAACTGTTCTTGCTTTTTTTTTGTTTGTGGTTTTAGATACGCAGAAACATAATACTGGCTCTTACTCAAGCTTAATGTTTTTAGCCCGGTGTTTGTTTTTGCCAAACTCAGCTCTTAGTCACCATCCAGCAATCAGGTTTCTTATGAAAATAACGACACAGTAGATTTTTGGTTTTTGATTGTTCTGTTTTTTTTTATTGAATAGCTCTGGACAAGATACATAATTACATTTGACACCATCACTTGTCTTTCATGTTGTGAAATCCCACAGGTCTCATCATGATCGGAGTGATTGTTGCGTCCAGGAAAGTCGGCATCAACCCGGATAATGTGGCCACACCCATCGCTGCTAGCCTCGGAGATCTGATCACCCTGTCCCTGCTGGCAGGCATCTCAACAGGACTCTACAAAGAGCTAGGTAACACGAGTCAGAAATGACGAACGTACCCACAAATATTATAGCTGTTGTCATTTGAAAACATTTTTACCTGAACATACTAAATTAGGGAAATTAAAAAGTGGATACTTCACGCACCTTCACACGTGTGCATCAGTCTTAAACTGAGCTTCTGATCAGAAACTGAAGGCAAGTCTCAAATTCATAGACAGAATCATTTTGACATTATTTGTGCAGCAACAATACAATGATAGTTGATACGCCTATCAAAGAGCTTCCAACGCCTTCTTTATCTTTGGAGTTATAAAAGGAAAGGGAGCGGCATGAGTAGAATGTATGAAATGTGACTCCGCTTCTGGTAAATAAGGATGAAAGCCGCCCACACCTACCCTCGCTGTGTTTCAGGGCAAGAAACTTCACAGCTGTGTGGCTGTATTGTTAGCACTGTGATAGCATCTTCACCAGCAGCACACCCAGCTTCATCGAGCTCCCCGCTGCTCCATCAGCGCTCCGCTACAGACAAATACTTACTTCCAGAGTGTGGAGTAACTGTGGAATTCCTCTGCCTGTCTGAGAGTCCGCAAACTTTATAGTCTTATTCATTGCTGCTATATTGAGCTTATTTAGGATATTTTGGCTGAGACATTCACAAACACAGCTGTTGTCTGGCTGTTGTAAGTGGTCTGTGTACTTAAATGTGGTGTTTGTGGTGCTTTGCAGTCTCCTGCAGTCATCCGGTCAGTTAAGCTGCAATACTGCCATCTGTTGGAAAGACTGTGGATTTAATGGCAATCCAAATGCAGCCTTGCTTAGTCACCACCTTAATGGTCTTATATTTTATTAAGATCTGCACAGACCTTCTTTCTTTTAATTTCTGCTTTAGCATCTACCTATAATCCAGCTAAGAGATGGGGGCAGGATGTGGGGTTGGATCGTGTCACCTGTTATAGGATTTTCACCTGTTTTGAACACCCTAATGGAAAAACTTTTAATAGAAAAACTAACCCTAGTTTCTGAAAGTGAAGCATGTATAACCCTAACCTCAGACATGCTGCCAGTGATCTGCTTAAAAGGGGATTGCGCAATTACTATCATCCTTTCTTAATATTTGATTTTTGTTGCATTTCAATCAAAACAAAGGTGCTTTTTTCCCTAAATATATTATTCCCTAACTTTTTTTAAATTTCAAAATAAAAAAATAACCTAATAATACTTACAGTATGTTTCAGTACCTGGGCTTTTTTTTGCCATTATATTCAAACTTGGGCAGTAATAAAATAAAAATAAATAATTTCTAACACTGGTAAATTTGAGCGTCTGAGTTTTTATGAAGGCATCATTGTCTTTTTTTCTCCTCCCATTCAGAGTACAATGATTTTGCCAACCCTCTGGTGTGTGCGGTGTTTGTGGCAATGTGCCCCCTATGGGTGCTGATAGCCAGGAAGATCCCATCCACCAGAGAAGTCCTTTACTCCGGCTGGGAGCCAGTCATCATCGCCATGGCCATCAGCAGGTAGGGATCGCATGGATGTGCCACAGCAGTTTGTAGCTGTCATTTGGTGACAGCACCGGCTTTGTTTTTCTTGCTTACTGTTGCTTTGCTCACTGATGATGTCACAGAGCCTAGCAACAAAGTGACTTGGGCTCCACATTAACCTGACACTGATCTACAGAACAGGAGAAAACCCCCATAAGACTTCTTTTTGTAAATGGAGGAGTCTCCCCCTGCTGGCCATTTAAAAGAATGCAGCATTGAGGCACTCGACCCCACATTTCAGGCTCAGAGGCTGCATCCATCTTTTATTTGTGGCCTATGAGCAGAATATATGAACAGTAAAACATTAATCTCACATGTGCAAGGGTGGAAATGTACATTAGTTAAATTAGATATCCAAATGAAATAAAACAAGTCATGTACTCATTTTGCTTTCACAGGCTATGTAAGGTCTTTGATAGGAAAACAAATTATATAACAGATGGGTCCTTAAGTGTTTTAAATGCTTATTTGATTGCAGTCCTCTCTTTTCAGTTTACCCATGTTTTCGTGTAATAAATGAAAGTTTTTTCAGTTATTTCCTCTTGTGTTCCTGTTAGTGTCGGTGGTCTGATCCTCGACAAGACTGTCACCAACCCAAACTTTGCTGGCATGGCTGTCTTCACTCCGGTCATCAACGGTGAGGAGTCATAAAACTAAACTACACTCTAGCTTTGGAGAAAAGGGTGTAAAAAACAAGGGTGTATAAAACAATGCAATACAGGAGGATATGTGAGAGGTGCAAATAACAACCCTCAATAGGCCAATTAGTAAAACAGCAACTATAGAGAAATCTGTTCTAGCATTAAAATGTGTATTTAGAGCTGTTCACGCGCTCTCCCATCTGTTATGTAACAGTCAGTGTGTCAAATGTGCAGTAATGTCTGCCAGAGGAACATACGGAGGTGGCATCGGGCTGTTGCATGGCTGAAAATCATCTCCACAATACTAGTTTTTAAGATCTGAGAAGTGTGTAAAATATTACAAAAATATTGCAACACCTTGAATTTGATCTTCTACCGATATTTCTGTTTGTTAGTTCTGCGTTTGATTTGTTATGTT
Organism: Andinoacara biseriatus; assembly: GCA_015108635.1. Taxonomy (NCBI): domain Eukaryota; kingdom Metazoa; phylum Chordata; class Actinopteri; order Cichliformes; family Cichlidae; genus Andinoacara; species Andinoacara biseriatus. The sequence continues at coordinate 41,250 of VUQJ01026260.1, forward strand.
TTCATGTTTTCCATGAACCAGGTGTGGGAGGTAACCTGGTAGCAGTTCAGGCAAGTCGAATCTCCACCTATCTCCACATGAATGGTATACCCATGGGGGACCCTAACCCAACCCCCAGGAAGTGTCCCACACCCTGCACCTCCTTCTTTGGTTCCAGTAAGTTACCAGACAGCCCAGAACATTCCTCATCTCATAAACACAGATGGATAGATTAACGTCCAGAGGGGTGTACTACAGAGTGAAAATAATGGCTCAGTGAGGTACATCAAGCTTAAAGGCTTTTATGTGCCATGGAAGTTACTCTCTTTGTACCTTATGCTGAACACATAACCTGGTCTGGAGCAGGTTACACGGAGAGTTTGGGTTTAAAATTAACTGGAAGCGCCACGCACTCTGATTCTTTTATTCACAGCCTGTTTAAAGAGCAATATAGATTCTCTGCTGGGGAAATATATTTTATATGTGCAAGGTGTTAAGCCTTACTTTACTAAAATCACGTACTGAAGTGTACATTTTGCATTGCATTGTCATGGGACTGTGCATGTGTTAATTTGGCGATACAGAATCTGCTGCTAAGCCTCTTTTACACTGCTGGAATCACAGCTACGAGAATAATGCGAAGCCCCAACAAAGAGAAAACGAAATAACTATGAAAAAAAATCAGTTCCAAGGGAAACTCCCACCAAAATGTACAAACAAAATATTTGAAATTAATTGTTGGCCTGTGTGTCCTTTTCCTGATTCACAGGAATGGGCGAGTCTTTCCCAGAACTCTGCTCAGGGACCAGGTCTCAATATTGTACAATGTTTTCCATGATGCTGCCGCCTCATATGTGACCTGTGTTTGTGTCTCTCTGTCCCAGCCGTGAACTCTCGTTCAGCCCGAGTACTTTTCCTCCTGGTTGCCCCAGGTCATCTCGTCTTCCTCTACACCATCAACTCCCTGAGGGGGGGGCATACCACCCTGACACCCATCTTCATCACCTTCTATCTGGTTGCTGCACTACTGCAGGTATAAATATGTTTGTACATGATTTTTGCAACATTTGTGGAGGGATGTGGATTGTGCGATAGTCGTGATTGTGAGGTACAAAAATGGGCCGACCTTTCCAGAGATCAAATGTCATTGTTTGCTAAAGATAAACCTGGCTTTGCTTCCTTTAGGTCATGATTCTCCTCTACCTGGCAGACTGGATGGTCCACTGGATGTGGGGCCGGGGCATGGACCCTGACAACTTCTCCATCCCGTACCTGACCGCGCTCGGCGACCTGCTGGGGACTGGTTTCCTAGCCCTGTGCTTCCACATGCGCTGGTTCATCGGGGACAGAGACACTAACGTGGGCAACTGAATGCATGCACAGACACACGCACACAAAACAGAAAAAACAAAAAAACCACAAAACCGTACACATACTGTATGCTTGCACACTCAAGCAGTGACGAACATCGCCCGCATCGCCTGAACGCTGAAAGTGGACATCTGCAACAAAAGGGCTAAACTCCTGTCAGGCTCTGACTGACGGTACACGTAGTGCACGTAGCATTTCATCAGGATATCGGGACAATGTTGCTGAAGAGCAGCAGCCCAGAAATCCACGTTAGAAAGAATGGAAGTCTCCACCTCAACCACGCAACAAAACCCCACCTATGATGGATTCACAACTCCACCTTTATGTTACTTAATAAATGAGTCCTACCACTTTTGTTATCATACTATTGACAATGGTTGTGGTGGTTGTGAATTGATATTTGTTCTATGTGGATGGCCAGTCCTCATTATTTTCAATGAGAAAGTTAGCCGTCCTGTTTTTACAAACGTTTAACACTTGAAACCTTGATGAAAAAAAAAAACCATCCAGACAAGCCTAGAATGCAGAATCACCAAGTGCTACATCACGTATACAGAATGATTAGTGTATGAACTCTAATGGAGTACCTGATTTACTAGAACACATAGGTTTTTGCTTTGTCCTTGCGATAGTGGGAAACTGTTTTTGTTTTTTTGGGGGGCTACAGAAGACTGGACCACAGACAAGTTAAATCCCTTTTCCATAGGTGAATGGCTTCATTTGAGTCGGGCAGGAAAACAAAGTTGAGAGGCTTTAATTTCCATAGCTGTTCACACTCACTTACGGCACTTAGAATCAGGACTATCAGACCTGAGGCCAGTTCAGCACTTCAGAAAGCTGCTATAACCGTGGATTTATCTCTTATTCTTAACAGAAGGAGTTGAGAATCGTGTAATTAGACTGCACATTTATTTGGCCTTGTTGTCCACACAGGATACTATTTCCATTGTTGGACAACGCTAAAAGCTATGCTCATGAACTATCCTCTTTCAGAGAGAAACTAATCATGCACACTCCACAGATGTGGAGAATGGCTGAGTGACTGTCAGTCTGGAGTGGGTCAGTACACCTGACATGCAAAACACAACTCACTCTTAGCTGGAGCTCAGCTTGTGGATGCCAAGAGGTCAGCAAGGTCATTTTGTGCCCCGGGCTGTTCCAGGTGAGAACAGCACCAGTCCCCCCGTCTGTAACCATTTGCCAACTTTCTCCTGGAGCAGGCTGTTTGTTGCTGTTACTCAAGCCAGGTTTCAGTAAGTGACAAGAGGCTCAACATGCCTTCGAACAACCCTGCAGAGTTTAGCAAATTGAGCACCGCTGCGTTCGCACATGGGTGTGAAAGTGTGTTACGTTGCTGTGGCCAAGCTGCCAGGAGGTGCTGACTTGGATTCGGTCTGATAGCAGATGAAATGTGCTGATGGCAGATGTTTTTTTGTGTGGATATTTGGTTCTACTTGAATATTCGGTTCCCACAAAGCACGTAGACCATGTCGGAGTAGTGAATTGTTCCACTAAGGAACAGCCCAAGGAATTTTTGTCAGGTCAGAGGAGGTTATGGGAAAGTTTTTTAATATTATAGCAGTTGTACTGGCCTTTAAATTCAGATTCACTGAAAGGTCAGCTTAATTCTCCAAGCTGCCTGAGAACCCAGTCACACCAGGGCTGCAGCAGCTAAATCTCATCACGCCTACTGATAACAGCAGCTGTGTGTTTAACTGCAGTGGTTAGCAGTCTGTCAAGCTTGCACCACCTTTTTCTTGGGGACTCACAAATTTAGTTGTTCCGGTTGCTGGTGTGACTGAGCGCTGAGGCAGAATTCATTAGTTGTTGCTGTCACCCCCCAGTTCTGCCAAAGTGTATATTTTTGTTATTGCAGGTAAAAATGATAACTGATGATAATATCATTAACTTTTTCATAGGAGTGACTGAATGATGTTTGATCAAAAGTCAAATTGTTAGTGACATACTGGGATAGGTTTAGTGCATGCTCTACCCACACGCAATCGCTCTGCCGTCAGATCAGCTAACTCTATATTCAAGGTGAGGAGGAGAAGGAAACAGGAAGTTGTGAGCCAATTTGACAGACTGTACCGAGTACTGATGTCAGTCCAGAGGAAACCTGCATGTGATGCTTGACTTAACTGTTTCCAAAGGGGGCCAGCAGAATGCATGTGCAGGGAACACGGTGTGAATGTGCAAAACTTGATTATTTTATCTGTTAAAAATCTTTGGTCTTATGATTTTTTTTAAAGCATCAATTATGTTGAAATTGTGATTTTATTTTTTTATTTTTTTTGGTTTGCCTCCTTTCTTCTTAACTCTTCACGATTATCGTTTTGTGTCATGAATTTTATCAAACAACCACTGTAAACGCTGTCTCCAGGCTGGTCAAGTGCAACATAGTACTGTAATCTGCAAAACCACCACCAGAGGGCACCGCAGGGATTCTCTTAACTGTACATCTTCTCCGCGTGTCCTCTGGATTCAAACACATCTGGAGTGACTATTTTGATTTTGTCTGCTTTTCTACAGCGTTTAACTTGTTGTAAAAGTTGCACCCTTCCATTTCTCCACTCTCAGTCTGTACCCTCCACTCTCGTACTGACCAGGTGCCAGCATTCTGCCTCTACGTCAATGGAAAGTTGTGAATACTTCTAAAAGGAGGCATGTAATGCTTTGTCTATTTATTTTTAGAAGCACACAAAGCAAATTGTACATACTATATTTATTCTATATATAAGGTTGTTTATTTTGCCATTTCATTTTGGCTCGGTTTTATTGTCGCCATGTTTTCCTTCAGGCCAGTAGAGCTTTTTAGCAGTCTCTGCAATAGAATTGTGGTGAGGCTTGACTAGCACAGTGCCTAATACCCATCTTTATACATCTCACACGTGCACCCTATCTCGCACGGGGAAAGCATACTTATGAAACATAGAATGGCCTTAACCTATCAGAGCCAAGCTCTATTCAGAGTAACTAATCAGGAGCTAGGTTCGCCACAGAGTAGCGTCTGCTTATTTAGCTCTGATTTTTGAAGAAAAAAGTGTACAACATGTTGATTAAGTGTAATGTATTAATGACTTTGTATGATGCTGCAGTGGAGATCAGTTTTTGTTCAGTTTTGGAAGCTGGTAGCAAGCTGCTTTACAGGGAACGTGGGAGGTCTGGAGTTAGAAGTAAGAGTCCGACCCACCAACACACCAGAATATCTAAAGGAAACACAAAGTTCTGCGGTTCCTCTTCTTAGGAATCCAGATGTATCTCGCCCTGTATCTTACATATCCAGCCTTTAAAACCCATCACCCACCTGCTGCCTTTTTAACCTCAGTGCTTTGAATCCTCGAACCCCTGAGCTCACAGGGAACCGCGCTGACCCCCAGACGCCCATCGCTGACTTTAAATATCAGCTTTTGACTCGAAATGTCAAAATTATTGTAAACACATGAACAGTCTTACTGGGTCTGAGGTCTTTGTGTTCTCTGTGTGTTGCTTTTGTAAAAGCCCTCCCTCTGTGAGACAGGAGGGAGGCTTTCTCCCTGCAGGACTTTGTAAATTGCTGGAATTAAAGAAATATATTATTTCATACCATCCCTCTGTCTTGTGTATATGTGTATGTGTGTGTCATAAATAGATTGGTTATCTGCTAAACTTAAGTGTAGAGCAAAGGTTACAGGTAAAGGTTTGTTTTATACACTAATGTATCTTTA
>VUQJ01026262.1:1864-12111 GCA_015108635.1 Andinoacara biseriatus
AAAAAAAAAAAAAAAAAAAAAACACAACTGGAATTTTTTAACCTCACAAACCACTCCATGCAGACCACTCCTCCAATATCATGTTTCAGTCATTTAAATACGGCTCATATGCGTTGATGTTTTCAATCATAACAAATGAAATATTCTTCCACCAAGGACTGACAGGGGCAACAAATAACTAATTTAATTTCACTGATAACTCTGATGGAGATTCACACAGATGGTGGAGATGCCGTATGCATGCGTGTGAGTGTGTGTGTGTGTGTGTGTGTGTGTGTGGGCAGCTTTGGTGGTTATGGAAGGTTGGATGGGGGCGTTTCTGGCACCTTGAAATATAAATGTGAGAAAATAAATTATAAAAAGCGTGGAAAACTCAGAGAGAGAAACCATGGTGACATGATTGTCTCAGTTCAGTGGCAAAGCCTGTTATCTCACACAGGCACATACACCCAGGCATCCCATGATCCTTTGGCTTGGAGAAAACAACGTTCAGGTTGATGGAGGTTTGCACCAGTGTTTTTTTTGTGTTTTGTTTTTTTTACGATTTGGTACCTGGAATTCTTTACCTCTCATTTCCTCCCCTTTCTGTTTTTTTCCATCTTTTTTTTGGATAAAAATAGATCAGGTAGTCTCTGGTAACAATGAAAATAATGGTCAACTTTGTCTTAGTGATCCAAACTGTGATCCTCTCTGTCACCCGTGTTACTTCCTTTAAACAATCATTGAGCCCCGCTGCACTGTAACCATATTGCTTTCCTTTCACGATAACACCAGCGATAACGTAACCAGTCATTACCTCAGCTCTACTGAAGAGAATAGGGTTTTTGAAAGAGCAGCTCTGGGTCCAAACAGAAGCATTTCATTTATAGAGTCTAATGTAAATGTAACCAGTTGGGGGCTTACCTTTGAAGGGCATCTATCTTGTCAGCAGTGATTCCTTTTAACAACTCCTCCAGCAGGTCGGAGCTGTCGGGTGGCGGAACAGGTGGTTTGATAGTAGACGTGTGAGTAAACCAGCCAATCAGGACACCCAGGACAAAAAGACCCACCCCTGCCAGGAAGTATCTACGTAGACGAGAACAATCAAGTTATGTTTCATTCACTTAGCTTTCAGAAGCTTTTCATGCATTTCAGAGCAGATGGACTTTGGGGAAGTTTTATATAATCAATCAAATAAGCTGGTAAGGTGTACCAGAAAAAAGATTTATATAATGGTCACATCATCATCATCGTCTGGCTTTAGCTGGGAATGGAGATGCCTTCTTCTTTTTCATATCCCTAAGTTTTACTGACAATAGAAGAAATCTATTACAAAATGTAAATACCTTAATTTCCAACATCCACCAGCTGCTGAGAGTTTTATCTGATGCATCCATTTTCAATTGGCTTAATATGGCCGTGGTTTCATATATTATTTATTATCCAAATAATGTGCTTACCTAAGTATATAATGTGTTTACCCATATAATGAACAGCTGTAGAATGTCCATACACTAAGCAGCCATATAAACCTACATACTAGACTACACAAAGATTTTTTCATGATTTTTTTTTATCTCTGAAAGTAATCATTTAATCTAATAAAGACAATCAAAGAAATGTAGTTTCAACCAACATGAACTAATGGTGTGTTTAAACACTGTTAAACAGTCTGTATTTTGCATGCGTTACAGTCCATCATGTGTACCCAAGTCAGTTTCTAAGATTGATCGTCTTCTTGGTTTAAGATAAATTTGTATGGTAATACAGGCTTAGACGAAGAAGCTGGAAACACAATTTGGAGAAAAGTGCAACATGCAGAGCTCCTGCCTGACATGAGAGACAGTAAAGTCAGATTAGATGATATTTATTGTGAGTAGTGAGAAGATGAAAAGCAAGGACTGTCAGTTAGTTTTACTTAATATTAATTGGTGTAATCATGAACAGTAAGAGGCTGAAGCCTCATTAAATGACTATGTTTCATGAGCCAGATATTAAAAACAGATCAATGTAAATGAAGGACATGAAGAGTTGAACAATAACAATTAGAAACATCCTGTTGGATGTGAATTACTACTTTGTTTTCGCATTGATTCATTTTATTTGATACTTTTCTAACTTACGTGATAAGATAGTTTAGTGTACTATTAATGTCGTAGATATTAATTTGGGAGGAAAAAACTTTTTGGAATAACAAAAGGTTTTCATTACCTTTTGGTAAAAAAAAAGGCCCTGAATGCTCAACGCGCACATACGATGTCACAGAGTTTAAACAGGAACATTTTAACCAAATGGGTTAAAATCCAAGTCGTTTCAAAACTGGATTTCTGCTCTTTGCTTATTTGTTCTTCATTCATAATGCTAGTACTACTTTTTTGTCAAAGGTAGAATATGGTGCAGGACACACAAAAGTATGTTGTCAAAACCTATGAAGATCTCCACTGTGTGATTTATTTTACAGTTTCATGGTCTTTCTGTTTTCCAGCACTGTTTGTGAGAGATTTAAAATCCTAAATGTTATCCAGGTTCTCATCATCATCTACTACAGCTGTAGATTATTGTAATTCATCAATTGTATGACCTCAGGTTCTAAAGCGAGAACGTTCTGCAGTGATCTTTGCATTACTTGAGTAAGAAACAGTGGAGTCGTCTTTGCCCTTTATGTCCAGGAGCTCTGGTGAAGTGGGAGATGTAGTTGGGATCTTCCTGAAGTCGTTCAAATCGTCCATGGGGTGAAACTGATACAGACGGCTGGATGGGCTCCATCAATTCAGGGTCAGGATCCGGACCAGGGTCTGAACACCCTGAAAGCCACAGCAGTGAATCCCATTAAAGTCATAATAATGCAAAAATGGTAAATACTCTGGCAGCTTTTATGTAAGCGTCTTGCCTTTCAGTTAATGCATCAACTAGTTCATTGTTCTCCAGAGGATGAGGTCACCTGACTTGTTTTTGTACCTTCTTATGTAGCTTAATTATCAGATTAAAAAATAACAGTTCAGTACATTTCCTCCCAAAATCATAATTTTAAACCAAATTAGTTATGGTAATATCATAAACTAAGATCAACAACAGTATGTCTCACTTAAGCCATTCTGTAGACTGAGTTCTGGTAAAATCACAATTATGTAACAACACAAATTTGATTATGGACACAGTGGACGGGGTTTGAACAGTTTAATAATGTCCCGTTCTCTGTGATTGAGGGACAGAAAACAGACTAAATTCTCACTGGCTGGTTTGGAGTTGTTAGACCGATCAGCCCATGTGCTTGAGAAGGCATTCATAAGGATAGAAAAGTTCCACTTCTGTAACTTCAGGCAAAACTTAAAATCGAATCATTGGAAGCTGATGAAGTCTTGTTTTAGGGTACTTATAAAGTTTCTCTATTTTGCATCTTCTGGCTGTGGTAAAATTCTCAGATTCAATTTTTTCGAAGTGACAGGGTCTTTGAAATTTTGTGTTTGAGTGTCTGAGTGTCTTTTGTACAAAACACATACGATCATCAAAAGCAGGAACGTGTTTTTATTGCAGTGCTTTTTATTTTTTTAACTCGTATTTGAAGCGTTGAAATGTTTGGAGTCTCATTATTAATGAGGTAAAAATATTTTATTTAAAAAAAAAGGTAGAAACTCTTCAGTTTTTATTCATTTACATTTATTATGCGTTTCAAATGTCCTGTTTTTAGAGCTAACCAATAAACCTTTCAGAAACACCATGCTGCTGATGGTCACACTACAATTTGTATCTTAATGTAATGCGATTGTAACATCGTTGTATCCCAATCACTTGTAACTAGATGATTTTCTTTACATCAATTGTCAGCTGTTGTTTATCAGTATTTGGCTGCTGGCCAGCCCTGTTGCTCCTCTACTGACAGGAGACATATTAGATTTCTTAACCAAGTAGCCAAAATAGCTGTTTAAAAAATATGAGCAGATATCCTATCAAGCAAAAAGGTTATCGGGAATGAAATTAAATCAAACCTTACCTGATCTCTGGCAGTCTATATGTTGCATCTGCATGCGATCCATGCTTGGCCCTGGCTCCTGCAGCTCTTCCTTGTCCAGATCCCAGTCGAGGTCCAGACCTCCAGAGCAGTGCAGAACTTCACTGACCAGTGGGCCACCCTGGACATCACACACCTTCCTATATGCCATGACCTGGAATACACACATGACATATTTCAAAATAATTTTATTTTAATATATATCACTATCCCATTTTTGGGCAAATAAGGCAGCACCAAGAGAAGTTTCAGATTTCCAAGAAATGTTTCTAAAGGTTTGGTAATAAGATTATTTGAGATCATGGATTTTTTTTTTCTTTCATGCTTTTGTCTGTTCTTTTCTGAACATTGCCCCGGCCGACACATACTATCACATCACCCTCACTTAAAAGAATGATCTCCTCTCATGACCTGAAAATAAAAGGCAGTATTTTTTTAATATAATGTTTGCAACGGTAGTTAATGGCAAAAAGGCTAACAGATCCTTACAGCAGCATATTCCAGACACTGATAGCATATTGCATGTTGATACGTGCAAACTCTATTGAGACTTATTTGGAGGAAAGCCAGCAGTGTGCACTGAAAGTCTGCCACCTGGGTTGGATTAAAACTGCTCATTTGACTTAAGGTAATGGATGATACATGTGTGTGGGACATAGAGGAAAATGTGATAAATGTGGTTAAAAGCTACTTGGGCTAAGTGACTGACCGGAGCCTCTCAGCGCACAATTATGAAGACTAAAAGCACCGCAGGGTGCTGCGATTCATTTATACGCATTGAAATGACAGAGAGAAGGCCAGTTACAAGCTGTTAAAGCAAGTTAAGTACTGGCTCTAAGTAAGTGTGTGTGTGTGTGTGTGTGTGTGTATGCGTACAGAGTTTGTGTAAACTCTAGGGCGATGTGCGTGTTGGTTGTGTTTTGGCCAGTAAAACCAACTCTGGGTTCAATACTGCTGCTTAACAGCATCATTAAACCTCACTGTGACTGGTAGCACATGCATGATGGCTGACTGTGTGTCTGTTTGTGTATGCGTCTGTGCTATCTGACTGAGGATCAGGTTTATAAAATCTCCACAGCTAGTGTCTCAGCGTGTCATCAAGTTTAACAGTGCTTTTTATACGCTCTTCCATCAAAGTCCACCATGGATGGGCAAATGAACTGCCCAATCAATAACTGCTCGAGGTAGAAAAAAGGAGAGCGAGAGAGAGAGAGAGAAGAAGAATAAATGACTAAAGAAGTGCATCAGACTGGCTGTCAAACTTATTGGCCTTTATTCTGTGAACATTTCATAGCAGGCAGTTTATTCAGTGTTAACTGGTTCAAAGAAAGAAAAGTACGGACACAAAAAGAAAATCATGCTGGGATGAAAGTTGGCGATGTAAGTTTGACGGAGCAAGAAAATAGTTGCAGCTCTTCTCATTGCTATAGTACGGTGGCCCTGAGAGGTCAAACGCATTTCATATTAAGAAAACATGAGCAAACAGAAAGCAGCATAAAAAAAACCCCACAATAAATAAAATGCACAGCTGCAAACAGCTGCAGTGGTGACAGAAACTAAAACCAGTGAAGGATCGCACTGAGACGCACACACAAAAGGAGGATCCTTCAAAGACGCAATTCATGTGTGTTTTAATCGTACGATTCACGCAAAACTGTAGACACGTGTTTGCTATTAGTCGGTTAGCTAGTCACTTGCGCAGCTGTTTCGTCACATTGTCGTCTCCCTGAAACATTCCTGTTGTGTTTCGTGAGTTAACTTTTCTTTGTTTCATTCAGTTTCCACTGGTGTTTTTTTTATTTCCTGCTCCTTTCTGAAGCTGCCGTGTGCTTCAGCTCTCACCGTCACCGTACTATCTGATATACTACATCAACTAGTACATTAAGTATTTTTAAACTGTAATTTTACTTAAGATGCATAACACTAGGTTTATTGAATTACAATTTTTATTTTGCTGCTTTTCAGTGTAATAAAAACCTCAAATTCTAACTGATATGTTTTAATGAGATTTATCAATTAGTTGTTCTTGTATAATAGTTTGCCAACAAAACACTTCAACTGCCTTAATTAGAATATTTCATTATTATTATAAGCCCAGTTATAGTATAATTATAACCATATTTATTCAGTGATAATTCCGCTATACTTCCCATTTATTTTGATGCCATTTCTATTTAAATCCAAATTAAAATTCCAAAACTTCTTATTAACCATGAATAAATCTGATCACTGAGACTTGATTGTTCTAGTTTCATATTTTTTCATAGTATGGGTCTCTGCCTCTGACCGAATTTCTGTCACTGATAATGTATTAAAAAGTAATTATCCATTTATCCATCCACTGCCTTAACCTTATCGAATTCAGGGTCACAGGTGGGCTACAGCCCATCCCAGCTGTCACTGCAGGGCAGCGTATGACCTGAACAGACCATTCAAGCTTATATAGAGCCAATTTGGAATCACCAAGTAACTAATAAAAATAATTTTTACTATGTAATTATTATCATGCATCCATTTGCTTCCACGTTTCCAGCTCAAACGAACTACGAATCGATCACCTGTGTCTGAACTGTCCCTGTTTAGACACTGCATCCTTTTTTTCTTAGAAAATATATTTTTTTTAAAAAGAGAAAGATTGAGACAGAAAAGAAATGTGTGTGTGTGAGACAATTAGCCAAAGAGTTCTGGAGGAGAGAGGAGACGGAAGCAGCGGCAGAGACACAAAGAAACAAAGCTGGAAACAGGAAGCCAGGAAAGAACAGAGTGTTTACAGATGAATGAGAGAGGCTAAAAAGCAGAGGAAAGAGGTCTGGGAGTTCCTTGGCATCAATCTTCAATGCTCTACCACACTTTCATTACTTCTAGCTCAATGCAGATGAAGGCTCCTCTCAGTAAAATGGAACAAAAGTTCATTTAACTGCTGACCTTCTGTTACAGACTAACACACTGCAGCGGGTTTCACTTGATACCTATCACAGATGGAGTTATAGGATTCCCACTATTTTTTTTCCCTTATATTTTACATGTAATTTAACTTTACAAGTCACATTTTTCTTCTTTTTTTTCTCTTTTTTACATTTTCAGGAACAAACACAACAGAATTTAGACCATGCTACTAAAAATGTATTTTAAAAGACGCATTTCTCAATTTGAAATATGTTCTTCAGGCTGAATGCCATGAAGGGAAAAGAGAAAAGTTCTATAAAGTATTTAAAAAAAGCTATAAATATCCTGTTGGATTTCCTGTCTTTCTATTCACTGAGGATCCTGATATCAGGAAATGCTAAACTAGCCCAGTCATCAAATCTCAGTGAATACACAAATTAATTTATTTCACAGAAGAACTGAAGTCAGCCCGGCGAATCTGAGCACGCCCGTCATTCCTCACTGCCATGAAGAGGTTCAATACGTTTGAGTTTCTGCTGTTTGCGGAAAATACATTTATAAAACCAAACTCAGTGTGTAACAGGTGATAAAAATTTTAAATACGATCAGATTAATTAACCAGTGGCAAAATATTTCATTAATTTTAATCATTCTGTATTATCTCACATTCAATGTGACTGAAAATCTTTTAACAGATGGAAATGTTTAAGTATTTTCTGTAATGTAATCTATTTACCGGATCATTCAAATGATGTTCAACGTTTTCTGTCCATCTTCACCAAAGTTTTTTTTATGTAACATTACATACGCAGTATGAGAATAATGTAACAATTATGCTCAGCAGAGCACCGCTCACTATTTGTTTTAATATTTTGATTTACTGAAGGCCTCTTAATTTTTTTATCCACTCCCATGACGCAACACATTTCTTTTTTAAGTCTAAACCAGAATAATTACTGCCCTTCATCCAACTGTCACTCCACACTTTGTCATTTCAAGTTAGATGCCGTCTCTCAGCTGTGACCAAAACATCACCGCACTTTAAAGCTCTTTTTTAATAAATCATGCCGCAAGGGGGCAACTTGTGCCTGTGGCTTCTGCTGGATGGGTCACAGGATTTTTTTAAGCTCGTTGTGACTTTGGGAGGAAAAACAAAACGCTCCTCTTTGAGCTCACGGCTTCATTTCAAAGTGGAGCAACGTGTGACGATGCCGGTGGATTGCCATCTGCGTGCCTTTTTCGGACATGATTTTAGCTGAGGTGACAGTCGCATCATCTCAGAGGACGTGAGCACAGCAGCTGCATTTCTCTTACAAATTAAAAGCATTTGTGCAGTTAAAAGGTTCGTATAGCATATAAAACCTAGAAGACAAATGTAGCATTCAGCTATTTATTTCTGTTATAATTTATAATTTGGTGAAGGAGAAATTTTCAATGTCTTGGTGGATTTGTTTTATAGCAACAGAGTAGACACAGAGCAGGGGGAAAAAATGCCCAAAACAATTATGTAGTTTGTTCGATAAGTCTTAAAAGCCTCTATTATATGCAATTACAATTCAAAGTAGGCTTTTTAATAGCAATCACTTTCAGAGTCAAACCAATAACAAATTCTGCACAGCAAACGAAACGCCTGATGCGACAGCTACTCTTTGGCCCTCAGACGCAGCTCTCCATAATCAAACAGATCTGCTGCTTTGAAGAGGTGTGGAACAATTGCATTGGTATGCTGGGACAAAGACGCTCATCAAACCCTTCCCCTGATATGAAATATTTGCACAAATACATGCGTGAGATCACTATTTATATAGGACAAGTGCAGGCTCGAGGAACAAAGTTGTCGTTCATCTTTTGTCTTTGCGCTCCAAACAGATTGACGGGCCAACTGCCGTACCTGCTGCCTCTCGCTACTGCTCACCTCTCATTCATAAATTACTGCATCACCAGCTTGCTGTAGATGCAGTCGAATACACTTAGCGTGATCAGGGCAGAGACAAAAAGCGAGAGAGAAAGAATATTTTCCGAAACGCTTCTCCTCACCAATCATTTCATTTGACACGACCTTGTCAGCTGCCGTACTTACAGAGCATCAAGCATGCTGTCAATCACGGCTTTCCCTCGCCCTGCCACGGAGAAGCACAGACCACAAATTATTCATTTTCCACATAAATTATGCATTAAAACAACCTCAAAGTTGCCATTCACTGTATACTTTCACATCCCTGAATACAACACACACAAATTATAAAATAACTTCCACACCCTGACGTGTATCCCAGTAGTTTTCTAAGTTAATGGAAGAAAGGGTAAGACCACTGGGGACAAATAAGAAAAGCAAACAGCAGCGTAATGGAACAATTGAGCATCTCCATAAAGACTCAGTTCACATGTCGTGGTTGTTGGCAGCTAATGAGGTGCTCGCATGTGTGGGAGAGCTAAAATGTAAACTTATTTGCAGATGGATACATGGGAGGGAGGGATTTCAGTCAGCATTTAGGAAAAAAAATTACCATAATGAGTTTGTTGGTATGAAGTTTAAACCATCTTTCACTCTCTGAACCTCTAACAACCAGATATTATTAACCAGATATACGCAACATGTTGTGTATTTGTTCATATAACTGACAGGTTCAAAGCTGTATGGATCATGGCTTTAAAGCAAAACTCCACATGATCCTGCTGATATTTTTATAATTTTTTTTTAACCCAAGATTAATGGGGAGATTGTTATTAATGTATTTAATCTACAAAGTGTGTCACTAAACAACACAGCCATGTGTGTGTGCCGGGGGGGTGTATATGTACACACACACACACACTGATTTGAGATTTTGCTATTTATTTAAAAATATTATGGATTTTTTTTTCAAGCTGACCTCTCTATTTGATGAGTTGTCACTATTATTGGGAGGCCCGACAGGGTCAGACTGACTGAAGCCTTTTTATATCACAGACTGTCTTGTGTTTTGGTGCTGTCCACAGAAGGTCTTCAGTACAGCTTGTTAAGAGCAAAGACACTCACTGAGCTCCCTCATCTGTGTCAAAGAATACATGTTAGACCTGGATAACCATGTGTACTATATGATCTTCCTATAGAAAATTATACACCTTTTCTCTTAATTTGCACAGATCTATAAATACACAAATTAGTTACAGCTTCTCTCTCACTGTGCACTGCCTCTGCCCCAAATTGTATGATTTCCTATTTGGTTCTGCGTAAACACTGCAAAGTTGTTGGATTCAGTCACATTCAAACTGGAAAATGGTTTAAGGAAAGAAATGAGGAGGGTATTGCACAGGATTGCCTAACCTGTATCTGAACTGTGCTGTACAGTCATGTTAAAAAAAAAAAAAAAAAAAAAAAAAAATATATGAT
>VUQJ01026281.1:8134-22724 GCA_015108635.1 Andinoacara biseriatus
TCTTTGTGTGTGTGTCTAACTGAAACTAGAGTCCAACAATAAAGAGGACGTTAGAGCCTGGTGGTAACCATGGCAACGCTGTTAGCCTACTGAGCAGCATTGACTAAAAAAATACGACAATCAGCCCGACTGAAAAACACCCCAAAACTGAGCTGAGGTCAGCGGTTTGCTGAGTCCTGCCTTGCTTCCTTTGACTGGAACATGTCAGTTTTTCTACGTTGGGCTCAGTAATATTTATGTATTCAATTAATTCATTTTTTGTGTGTATAGCGCCACTTCATGGCAACAGCTGTGAATCAACAGCTTTATATTGTCAGGTAAAACCTACGATATTAGCAACAGAAGCCCAACAATCAGACGACTGTGAGCAGCAACAGTGGGAAGGAAGAACTTCCTGTTAACAGGAAGAACTCACCAACAGAACCAGGTGTAGGGATGGACGCACACCTGCTGAATGATGGTGATGGCGCCTGTTTTCGGCCTCTTCGTGGTCGCTTCCGGCACGTGTAGCCGCGGAGCTCACCTGTGTTTGTGTGGTCGGTCCTGACTCGTGTCACTTTGGTTTCACAGAGCAGCTTTAATGCAGCGAGGCGTTCACACAGGTATCAGCTGTCACGGTGACATGTCACTGCAGTCGGCGCTGAGTCACGGCTGGGACTCGAGAAGTTGAACCAGCGCTGCTGGCGGGTCGAGCAGCCGTGTGGTAACTTTCCCAGCAGCTAACGGCCGTCTGTGGGATTTTCAGAGCAGGAATGTGAAAAATGTCAATAATGGAGCTCAGAAGCTGTTTGCAGGATTATACAGGCTGCTCCGGCCGCTGCTCGCTCGCTGCACGCCACCATGCTAACGCAGTTCAGCAGGGCGATGGAGCCGTGTTTAACTCAACGCTGAGCTTTTCTTACCGAACTGCTGCCACTGCCGAGAGCTGGAGCTCACACAGAAATACACCTGCATGTCAGTCATTTTCACACCTGTAACCTTCAGGTATCGACGCCTGGAAAACAAGGAGCTGATCCTTTACTGGGTGTTCATCAGCGCTCCGGGTGATGCCTGAAAGAACGAGCCTGTGGATACGAGCAGCAGCAGCTGCCTTAGAGATAGGGTGAGGACCACCGTTATTCAGGAGGAGCTCAGAGTTGGCTCCTCTACACTGAGAGGAACTGACTCGCTCTAGTTCGGTGTATGTCCATGGAAGGAGCCCCCGGGGCAGGCTCAGGATATGCTGGAGTGTCTCAGCTGGCTTAGAAATGCCTCATTGTCCCTGTGACTGAGGAGCGAGAGGTCTGAGCATCTCTGCCGCCTCCACAACCCAGACCCAGAGAAGTGATCGACAACTGAGCGACAAACAGATGGATGCTAAACTGTCCTGCTGGTGCCGAGTCAGGTCATCAGTTTTTGGACAAACATGCCATTTAGGACGGCCTCCTTCACTTGCATCCGCATCTCTTTGGACCTCATATTTAGAGTTTCAGTCAACAGCTGCCAAATATAAGTTCTACACTTGGAATCCAGATTATGTGGCTCATAGAATAATGGGGGAACCTGGCCTTACCTGGTCTATCATTCACTTGTTCTGAGCTTTTGAAAATGTTTGCAAAAAAAATGTCTGAAAACAGTTAATGCAGTTCTTCAGTAAAATACCTGAAATTAAAGTCTGCACTTCAGTCACTTCTTGATTGTGTGATTTAAAATCCTCTGTGGTTGTGCACAGATGCAGAACTACACAAAATTGTGCCGCTGTCCAATTACTTATGAATCCGACGCTAGAATTTTTTACATTTTTGGTTGATTTTCAGTCAATTATCAGTTTGCATTCAGTTGTTTCAGTTGTGAGATCTGTTCAAGTGTTGTAAAACCTGAGATGTGTGTAGTAATTTGAAATAACCGATGATCTTGTAGACGTTATCTTTGCAGTGTCTGCACGCTCAGCACTTCCTGCCGGGCTGCACAGGGTCTCAACCAACCTGGAACTATCAGATTGCGCTTGAGGTTAAACTCTGCGGCTGTGTTGTGTCAAACCTAAAGAGAATTTATCTGCTCAGCTGGGAGAAGTTTTGAAAGCTGCAGCAGATGTTGGAGGACACAGTTAATGTTAGGAAGGGAAAACTCGTTGGTTCCTTGTGGAATTTTCCTCAATCAGCAACAGAGTGAGAGTGAAGCAGCTTCCAGCTCACAGACAAGCACAGTCTCGCTCTGACCTGCGAACACTGCTGCAGGCAGGACACACACACACACACACACACACACACACAGTGCAGATCTAGTGATTAGTTTCTGATCTTAGCCTGTTCAAGACGTTCCGTTCAGCCTGTCAACTGTCGGACCGGATTGTGTGTCTGTGTGTGCAGCTGATGTGCACTCGGCCTATGTTGTGCACGTGAACTGAAGAACAGGTTTGGAGTCGGGCAGAAATGAGAGCCCGATGTTTCCCCCGAAATTAGCAACAGAGTTTCAGCACTTCTGCAAACCCACAAATGGCTCCTGCAGAATTTCTATAGGTGTTTATATTATTACGTCATGCACAGCGACGGCGGCTGCAAACCGGTTTGACTGATCACGCTTAATGTTCCCGAAGTCACAAGTTCAGAGCTCGAAAATGATTTCATGTGGAAACAGAAACACCATTTTCTCAGCTGAGCTCAGACCTGCTGAGTTTGTGTTCAGCAGGACGGCAGATCTCAGCTGGTCGAGACATTCCTGAAGTGTGTGTGTGTGTGTGTGTGTGTGTGTGTGTGTGTTCCTGGCCTTTTGCAGGACAACATCTCCTCTGCTGATCTCACTCTTGTTTAACGTTGTTCAGTTTGATGAAACAGAAAACGTGACGATGTCAGAGATAAACCTGCGGTGGTGCCACACACACACACGCACACACACACACACACACACACACACATATATGCAGATTGCATGGAGATTAGGTAAACTGGGTGTCTCCACCCAACAGTTGAGGTGTGAAGTATGGATCACTGTGCTGATATGAAAAGCTTTGCACAGTTCGGATGTTGTGCAGATTTGTGATGCATCGCTTTGGTACCATCAACATTTACTTACGCTTCAGCACAGGACGTGAACACATCACAGTGTGAACGCAAGAACAAAAGTAAGTGAATGCATCACAGTTTAAGTGCACTTCTGTATTCACAAAGGTAAGTGAACGCACCACCTTCATGGCCTCAGCAGCCTGCTGTCGTCTGCAGTTGTGTTCACATGTTTGTGTCACATGTTTGTGTCACGTTTGTGCAGCTCTTTAAAAAGGTCGATAAAAACACTTTAACAGCAGTTTAAAATCCGATGTGCGGCGCTGCGATCAGAAGCTGTCATTGATTTTTGTTCCCGCTGTGCTGCGGAGCTGCAGGCAAGGTGACCACTGAAATCTATCGATTTCACTTTCATTCCGTTTTTCACCGCAAGCTTTTATTGCTTTGAGCTCTTTATTGTTTGGTATGAAAAATGATGGCAGTGCTTAAATAAACACTTTGGTAAAGACGGGAACACGTGTGCGCTCTTGCGCAACATTTCCAAATAAAGCAGCTCAAAGGAAAAAGACAGCAGTGAATCCAAAACAATCCAAAGTGACGTAATAAGATTTCATTTTTCCATCCGGCTCCGGCTCTTTGACAGGATCGGAACACGTCGGTGTTCAAACACACGTGGAGCTCGTTTGGTTCTCGCTGGGTGAGTTTCACGGGGCGCGGTTACGTCTCTGTCATGTAGCTGATTCTTGTTAATTACATGTGAAACAGCTGTTTGTGTCCCGCAGGCTGGTTTGTGTTCGTTAGAGGGGGGGGGGACAGAGCTCTGCAGAAGTGCCAAAGTTCAGTATAATCAGGAAAATGTAAGGCCCCATTTACCGTTTTCATTTTGATGCGTTTCGGCCTCCCGTTTACACGAGAATGGACCGAAAACGGGGTTTCGAAACGGGGTCCAGAGTGACGCGTTTCACAAACGCACCGTGTAAACGGGTGAAGCCGGTGGAAACGGGGGTCCTCGCACACTCGTTGGGGTTAGCATTCACGAGTGCCTCAGTGAACTTTGAGTAACGCGATTCACGGTCGATCTTTTCCTCTATTTTTGCTGTTTTATTATTAAGTGTTGATCGCAGCAGCTCCAACCTCGTCCTCAGTCCACAAAGACTCTCACATTGGCCATTTTGAACAAATCTTTGCGGCGCATCGTTTCAAGGGTCCTCGTGTGAACGCAGAGCGTGGAGACGGTAAACAGGGCCGTCAAACTACCATCTGCACTGCAACAGTTAAATCTAATAAACTCTTTTCTGAAACAGCACTGATTTATAGTGTTGGCTCCATCAGAGCTAAAAATGCTTAAAAATCAATAAAGCAGCTGCAGCGTGAGTAAGAAGCACCGAACAGGAACTCTGAAGGCCTGATGGCCTGTTTACTTTATTACTGCCACACAGACATTTATTTGAGATACTTGTGTGATTCCTGACACATTATCGTATATCTGTGTGTTAATGTTGTGCTGCAGAAACACATTAAAACAGCTGTTTGTTTCTTTAAGTCCGCCTCGGTCCTCCACGCTCTGATCTGAGCGTCTCTCGGGTCTCCGGATTCGGCTGAACTCTGTTTTCGGTCTCTTTCGCTCTTTGTTTGTGTCTGAGAGAAACGTCGCTCTCTGTCTTCTCCTCTGTTTCCTCCTCAGCTCGTCTTGATCTTTTATGAAGATTAATTTTGGTCCTCTGTGAAGAAGCTGCCGCCTCGCAGTTAGGCTGCTGATTGTACTTCATCAGGAGGGCTGAGCTGCTTCAATGAAGGCCGCGTAAATAAAAAAGACAGCAAAAGAAAGGAGAAGAGTTAGAAGAGGAGAATCACGGGGTTCCTTTGAAGCCGAGGATCATCATCAGTCTCTGCCCTCTGTTCAGCTGTCACAGTCTGCATAAAACATGGAGGCCGAAATAAACTTTAATAAGCCTGAAAAGCAGCAGAAAACTGAAGCGGGGGGGTAATGCGGCCCAGTCCAGAGCCAGAGCACCGAGCTCAGTACAGAAAAAGGTCTTCCACCTGTTTTATAAAGAATTCAATTCAGTTTTATTTGTATTGAGCCAAATAAGAGCAAACAGTCACTTTATGGAGCTTTACAGTGACACGACCCCCTGTGAGCAGCACTTGGTGACAGTGGGAAGGAAAAACTCCTTTTTAACAGGAAGAAACCTCCAGCAGAACCAGGCTCATCTGCTGAGACTGAGGGGAGAGATTAATACTGATTAAATGAAAAAACAAGCTGATCACAGCGATTTCTCCTTCACAGCAACTCACTGAACTCTGAACTTACACTGACGGGCTAAAGTTTGGAGTTCCAGCAGATAAGCTCAGGGTCCTGTTTACCCTCCAGCACCGTCTGCCAGCTGTCAATACAGTCTAGATGATGATTAGATGAAGGATAAGAAATCCTCATTTAGCTGAATGTAAGGAGAACGTTGGGAGGCAGGTGGATGGTGGGAGTGCGCTGCTGTATTTACGCCCGCTCGTAACCTTCAGCTGCAGCACGGTTGTTTATTTTGACCCGAAGCTCGAGCGTTTCCTTGAAATAACTTATTCCATTAGCCAAACTTATCAGATTATGCAAATGCTTGCTGTGAACTTGTTGACTTAGTTTGGGTTCAGATTCGAGTCTTCGCTGTTTGCTTGTAATGAGCGTCCGTCAGTCCACTGACGGCTGATTGGTCGATTCAGACCGTCAACAGGAGACAAACAGCCTCAGTGCTGAGAAACAATGAGCTGACTGACAGCAGCACTTCACTCATTACTGCTAATTCAGTACTGACACACACACACACACACACACACACACACGCCATAGTGAACACTTCATTCCTCTGAAAAATATGAGTGTTGCAATGAGACAGGAAGAAGTAACCCTGTGTGCATGTAGATACAGGTGTGTGTGTGTGTGTGTGTGTGTGTGTATTATCTCCCCCTGCATCTCTGGCACATGGTGAAACCTGAGCTCTGATTGGCTGCAGCAGGGATTGTGATCTGAAGACGGTGGCTGATGATCTCAGTGTAGCCGGATCAGTTCTGTCTGAGAGCAGCAGGGTGATAAAATGATAAAATAATAAATACAGGCACAACATCATTTTTCCCCTGTTGGCAGCAAACATTTACAATGTTACAACGTTGTTGTTCTGTAAGCATTCATATCTGATCCTGCAGCAGAGCAGCTGCTCTAATGATGCAGATTCTGTTTCGGTTCCACCGCCGAGGCTGCAGCTGAAAGAACAGAAACCAAACGAACAGAAACCTTCACGACACTGAAACTTTACCCTCCAAACAAGTCACAGTCCATCAGGCTGAGCTCACGGTGCTGTTTGTGGTGAGAGCAGGCCGTGAAACAGCAGTCAGTTTGTTTATGTTGATGCTCGTGTTTCTGATGGTGTTTAAGTGGAGGTGGCTGAACTGTGAGCACACATCCTGTCAGCCTCCACCTGACCTCAGAGCTGCCGCTCCAGCACTTGAATCAGCAGAAAATCAAACATTTAAAGTTTTAATGATGTTCTTGGAGGTTTTCTTCAAGCTCTGCAGTTCATTTTAACAGAAACTTCATCTCAGGTTCATTTAAGTACATCGTTTAACAGCATCACGCTCTCAGCAAGGAAAATACGTTTTCTTTAATTTATCAATTAAATATTGCATTAAAATGTTATTAAAATGTAGCAACTAGAGACGAGAGGCTTCATATTTAAGCTGACCTGCTCTTTGTTTTGGTTTAAGAATTTGATTGTGCAGTTTGTTAAAATCACGATTTAAAAACCTGTTAAAAAGGTTTCATATATTAATACTTAAATCATTTAGAAGACCCCAAAAATACACTCCTGAATCCTTCATTTAAATATTAAACTGGGAAAACTGGAGCTGCTTTTCATGTTTTTAGGCTTTTTCCCTCTGAAGCAGCTGCAAATCAGTCACATCAATATGGGAACATATCGATATCTGGTTCCATTATAACGCAGCAAACATTTGGAACTGATCAGAAACTGAAGAACGAATTCAGAAACACACTCTGAACTTTTCCTGTCAGCATGACGCTGCAGGAGGAGGTCCATGACCTGCTGACAGAGATAAACCAGCCTGACCCTGACTCTAGAACAGTTTGTCTAACCACAGCGCGCACACACACACACACACACACACACACACGCTGTTGGTTTAACAACATCAGAGGATTTAGAAACTTTTGATTTTAGCATAAATGTGAAAATTTTGCAGCTCCTTCTTTCTGCTGACTCAGCAGGAGCACGAGGCTGATGAAGAGGATGAAGAGGATTTGACAGATCCAGTTTCTTCATGTTTGTCTCTGATTCATTTGTGGTTTGTCTGAGCTGTGAGAAGGCAGCAATCCCCAACGTGTAAAAACGCGACCGCTGGATGAACCAGCACAGAAAAGAACCCACCGTGTCCTGCTGAAAACATCTTCTGCTAGAAGCTGCGAGAGTTTCGATGTTTTCACCTCCTCTGCTGGAGTCCAGCACAGAGACTTTTGCATTTTTCTTTTGTAAATATTCATGTTAGTCACAAAGAGGGAACTGAGATCAGTTGCTGTTTCTGCAGTGAGTCTCCTGTGGATCCTTTGGGTGCTGTGGGCGGAGCTTCTGTGGATCAGCGTATCCGGCTGATGCTCCATCAGAGGAATCTGTGCAGTTTGGAGGCCGGGTCAGTGCCTTGGGCCCGCGGTCCTGTTTGATGTCTGGGACTGTCGGTGTGCTCGTCTCACAGTGAAGTTTAGGTCATTTTTTTGGATTAATCTCAAAGCTGAGCTTCATCAGAATCATGGCGATGCCTGCACAGTTTTTTTTTCTCACATGTTGACTTTTGGTGTCCTGCACAGCTGCTGTTGCAAAAGCAGTTCTGAGTCATTGCAAATGCGCTTTGGCCTTCCATGGAAAAACTAACATTTCAAATGAACTCACACATACGTGCAGCAAACAGCCGAGGAGGGCGTCCAAAAATCTGACAGCTCAGACCAGTTTCTGTACAAACACAACTGTGTGTGTGTGTGATTAGGTGTGTGCACATGCATGCATCATTATCACACCTCAGTTTTCTTTATTTACTTTATCTGACCTCGGCGCTGCAGCGGCGAGCGTGACACCCGGGCATTAAAGTGCAGCGAGTGCTGTTGGAGTCGCTGTCCTCAGACTCGCACCTCCGTCAGGTCTGAATGCAACGCTGTGAAACACACACTGAGCTTTAGTCTGACTTACACTTTTAGCAGATATCATCATCTTTTGATTCGAGCTCTAACAGTTACTCTTAAATCTGTTTAAATGTCATAGAAATAACTGCAGAACCTCCCCGAGGAAACTGTCACTCCTCTGGTGACACATTCATGGAAATGCAGCTGCCAACAGTCCATTTTTCTACGTTTAATGGCTCCATTAAATGAGTAGATTTCCTGAAGATGGGCCCACACTGACAAACACAGAGACTCTTCCTCCATATTAAAAGATCAGTCAGTGGCGGTTCTCCAGTGATGTTGAGATCTTCCCCTAAAGATAACAAAGACGTGTTTGAGCCCAAACCAACCAAACCTTAACTTAATGTTTAATGTTTGTGGATGTCGCCCTGCTTTAGATCGCTCACTGTGGAAGGAAAACAGGAGAGGAACGAAGGGAGGAGGCACAAGGGATGCATCTGAGGAAAGGAGGAAAAGAAACTATTAAGGAATGTGGGGAACACAGGAAAGGAGGGAGTGCTGGCAGAGAGGAGGAGAGGATGGATGACCGAGGAGGATGGAGGGAAGGAAGATCTCGGGGGGTGTGAGTGGGAGGAGGCCGGATGGAGAAAGAAGGAAAAGATAGGAACGAGAAAAGAAAAACAAAGGAAGAAGGAAGGAAGAAGAGAAAAGAGAAGGATACCAGGAAGGAAGGAGGGAAATTCAGGCTTTATTTTGCTTTATGGACACACACGTGCAGTTACATGATCTGCACGTGTGTGTCCAGATGTGTGAAGTTCCCTGTGAGGCCGGCTGCAGAAGCAGCTGTGCTGTCACAGAGACGTTCAGAGCTGCGAGCTTCACTTTATTTCTTGGGTTTGATCAGCAGCTGCATGTGTTTCATATGTGATGCAGAACTTCTTCTCCAGGATGCAGATGTGACAGTTTTCACTCGTCTTTAATTCATACTCAGATATGATAAGTGAGCATAGTGATTAATATTCAGTGGTGATAAATAGTAAAAGGCCTGATACTCATTACACAACAAGCTGCATCCTCCCATTCATGCCTCAAAGGCTTTTTACCTCTCACACACTCACACATAGTTCCTGATGACAAACCTGTGGAGGAACGAGAGCAGACCTGAGAGAGGAACTGTGTCTGCAGCGGTGATGGACAGGCTGACGGATGAGGTCATTCAGGAGTCTCGGTGATGTTTGCAGACCGCTCTGGTCTGTAGTGAGAGCAGGCGGAGGAGAAGCTGGAGACGAGCGGGTGGAGGCAGGTTTTGGATGCAAAGGTGGCTCGGCGGGTGAGCAGGTGAACACGTGTGTCACGCGGCGGTGCAGGGTTTGCACCTGTGTCCATTTACTGCTTCTCTCCACTGTAACCTGCCAACAGTCTGCTGGGGAATTTCTGCAACGCTGTGTGAGCAGCTAATTGTTGCACTTTAGAGTTTGCTAATCCCAAAAAAATCTTTATGTTAAAGAATAATTCATTTTCACTGAAAGCCTGTGACTCTCTGGTGCATCTGATCCAAACCGTCAGCTCTTCCCAATCATAACCAAACCACGGTGAAAGACCACATCTTCACTACGACTGCTGTAAACATCAGCTCCAGCTTTCCAGTAACAATCCCCATAAAGTTCTTCAAACTGAGACCTGAATGGAAACCTGTCAGTGTGACAGTGCGGTGGAGAGCAGGAGAGTCCCGGGTTCAAATCCAGCAACCAGCTGAGGCCTCCACATGTTCAGTTCACTGGTGACTGTAGTTTGTCTGTGCTGACCAGAGTGGACGCCACACCCCCGTGATGGGTCAGCAGTTAAGATCATGGAGGGGTATTAATGACTTGGTTATGGTTTTTTTTAGCAGTTATTAATGATGATTAAGTCTCAGCAGGGTATTTTAGTGTTCGGCTCAGCTCTTTTTTAGCACTTTGGTGAGATGATTCCTCACCGTTTAGCTGAGCTGAGGTTGGATCAGGTCTGAGATGTCCTCAAAGGGCCGCCGTGCAGAGCTGTGATCTCCTCGGGGTGAAACCGTCCTATCAGATGAGCAGTAAACATGAGTAAAGCTGTTTTATGTTTTAAAAATACCCACTCAGCAATAACTGCCCGGCCCATGTTTGCAGTGATCTTTGGGGTTCATAGGACCACGTGGCCCGAATGATGTGACGTTGGGGCTGAAAAGCCTCCTTCACTCCATCTCAGTCAGTGTCTCAGCTGAAGTGGCTCAGATTGGTCATGTGTCTGCTCCTGACTGCGCTGTTGTCACCAAATCTGCTCGAAACTCAGTGTCTCGCTAAATCAGGTCAGATGAGGCAGGAACACCTGAGGCTGAGTCACGATGCTGTGATGTTACCAAATCCTCGACAGCGCGAGCCGTTTGCATCAGAGTGATTTGGTAATGTTGGCACACAGATCTCTTTGCGTGATGTTTACAGCTCCGATCTGTTGGTTTCAGCAGGAAGCGGCTGAACTTTAACCTGCTGGACTTCATTCCTCGCTCCCTGACGTGCGCTGCAGCTGCAGTCCGACTCGTTTGAGTCGCTTTATGGTTTAAAGTTGTGTCACACCTTCCTGCTCTGCCCGAATGCTGCTCTGAACACTTTGCTCGACATAATGACATCACGACCCTGTTACATTACACGTGAAATATGTGAAATATATAACTTTCCTTTCCTTTCTAAAGCTCTCAGTCTAATTATCCTGCCTCAGAAAGTAATCAGAATCCTAATAAACATAATTAACATTTTCTTTCAAAGCATACACTTCCTCACACATTTAAGGTGTTAAATATTCATCTTCACATGTTGATTTTCTGCTAAATGCACATGATAAAGCACATGGACTACGTTTTGTTGTTAGTGATTTTTGTGAACCCGTTAGCAGAAGGATACAGCGCTCTGGGACACTTTGAATGCATTATATGCGAGTGTAAATTCTCTGGTTTTATATGCAAAAAGTCTTATTACTCAATCGTATGTGGTTGCAATTTTACCAGCATCCAAAAGCAGTTGGCAGTCGGGAGCGCCGGCACCCCCGTCTGACTGGCTACACCTCGCAAACAGAAGGTCTGAATAAGCGGGTGGGCGGGGCTTCTGTGCCTCAGGTGACCATATTAGGAATGCCGCCTCTATACAGATCCAAGAGTAGAAAAAACTGAGAACCAGGGAGTGCTTTTATGAATTATGATACATATGACAGGAAATAAGGAAAAGTAAAACAGGTCCACTTCAGAGTGTTTACTCAGAGTGATTCAGGAAACTGTGCCATCTCATGGCCTATAGAGGAACTGCAGCTAACTTCATGACCTTTTTCTCTCCCAGTGTGTGAGGGGATGAGTAACCAGCTGTCGCTGTTGGGGACTCATGAGCAGCACTATGACAAAATGGTGACGACGTACTCGAACTGCTCCGTGGTCCTGGAGAACCTGGAGATCACCTACACTCTGGAGCACCACGACCTGTCCTTCCTCCAGGTGTGTCCAGCCTTTCCTCTTCACCAATTTAATACAGTGTTTTTATATAGCACCAAATCACAGCAACAGTCGCCTCGAGGCACTTTATATCATAAGGTAAACACCCTACGATAATACAGAGAAACCCAACAGTCAAAACGACCCCTATGAGCAGCACTTGGTGACAGTGGGAAGGAAAAACTCCCTTTTAACAGGAAGAAACCTCCAGCAGAACCAGGCTCAGGGAGGGGCAGTCATCTGCTGAGAGGGGCTGAGGGGAGAGAGAGAGGACAAAAAATGTGCTGTGGAAGAGACACAGAGATTAATAATAACTAATCTGATTGATGCCGGTCTGAATGCCATCTGAGCAAAACATTCACCTGCTCAGGTGTGTCTTAGCCTAATACAGTGGCTCTCAGCTGTTATTGTACTTCTAACTAAAATTCAACGCGTTTCTTATTGTTAATGATAGGAAAGTTTTTAGATCCTCAAAAATGTCAGAACCACAAAACACACCTGGAATAAGATGAGACTTTATCTGGTGTCAAACATCCAGATGAGCCATTAATAACCTGATGGCTCAGGTTATTATTGCTCTTACCTGAAGGCAGGTGAGGCAGTCCAGTCATTTCTGGAGCGTGAGATAAATCCTGAAGCTGCTCAATTCAATTCAATTCAATTCAATTTTATTTATACAGCGCCAATTCACAACAAGCAGTCGCCTCAAGGCGCTTTGTATTGTAGGTAAAGACCCAACAATACTGCAGAGAAAACCCAACAGTCAAAACGACCCCTATGAGCAGCACTTGGTGACAGTGGGAAGGAAAAACTCCCTTTTAACAGGAAGAAACCTCCAGCAGAACCAGGCTCAGGGAGGGGCAGTCATCTGCTGAGACCGGCTGGGGCTAACCAGATACTGACTCTGGATGGCATTACCTTGGCCTCCAGTAACTCTGAGAAATCTCAGAGTCATTTTTGAACCTTCACCTGGTTTCACCAGGTAAACAAAAGCTCACCACAAGAAATCATAATATCACTGTGTGTCTGTAAAAAGCCCTTTGTTTGCTAACACATAGATTAATTAGGAGATAAACATACGA
This sequence comes from Andinoacara biseriatus, assembly GCA_015108635.1. Classification (NCBI taxonomy): domain Eukaryota; kingdom Metazoa; phylum Chordata; class Actinopteri; order Cichliformes; family Cichlidae; genus Andinoacara; species Andinoacara biseriatus. Next base: position 20,867 of record VUQJ01026281.1, read on the forward strand.
TTTATTAATAATAATGCCTTGCGCTTTTCATAGTACTCAAAGCACTTTATAATTCCGTGCTACTAATGTAGCCACAGCTGCCCTGGGGCAGTCTGACGGAAGCGTGGCTGCCAATCCGACCACCACCCAACACATTGACACTTGGGCGGATAAGTGCTCAGACTCGAACCAGCAACCCTTCGGTTGCAAGGTGAGCACCAAAATTATTAATATGTAAAATGTAATATGTATCTGAAGTTTTCCTTTTCCGGCAGTATTCGGGGAGGAGAGTATTTAAATGTTAATTTTCCAGTAGTCAGTTTACTGATGTTTGCGCCATTATTTAATTTGAGAAAAGCATGTACAGTAATGCTGTATCAAGTGTCACTGATTTTCATTCTGAATTATGAATCATTCTTATCCCGTTTTTTGCTCACAGGTGGCTGCGTGTCACATTTTACCCTTTGACTTTAATAAATATATGCAGCATCAAGCACATGCAGACAAATACACCAGCAGGGTCAAATGTGACGATATACAGAACTCTCTATATATTGACGATACACACCACATTTGTAAGAATCATAGTTTCTAAGCAAAAAGGCTTTTTGTCAATTTGTGACCAATAAATCATGGAGTTGACCTCGACTCTGCACCAATACATAGTTTTATCAGATCATTCCAAACTTTTCACACCATGGTGAGACACATATACACACATATACCCTACTTGGTGAAGGTAATTAGAGCTATAGTCTCCCATTTTCAGAGGTACAAAATTGATTGTGCAAACAAAGATAATTTTTTTTAAAGTTTAAAAAGATTGGTTTTAATATTTGGTTGGAAATATTTTGCAGTCATTGACTGCCTGAAGTCTAGATCACCAAATGCTGTTTCCTTCTTTGAGCCTGCTCTGACACATCTTCATTTAATACCCAGTTTTGTATTTAATAATAAAAAATAAAAAGTCTGTTCTTTTGGGTTGAAATTGGAAACTTTTATGTTACTTCGGGTCATTATGCATTTGTACTGTGAAGTGCTGTCCACTTGGTTTTGCAGCATTTGGATGAATCTGTACACTTAGCTGATTAGCTGTCTTATTCACCTTTCTACTTCTCTCCAAAATCCTTGAAAGAGTAGTTGTAAAACAGCTAACTGATCATCTGCAGAGGAACGGTTTATTTGAAGAGTTTCAGTCAGGTTTCAGAATTCATCACAGCACAGAAACAGCATTAGTGAAGGTTACAAATGATCACAACAACAGACAAAACAACCCCTTATGATAGGAGTATTCAACTCCAGGCCTCGAGGGCCAGAGTCCTGCTGATGACTTCTATATTCAGGGACAGGGGACCTGGAGTTGAATACCGCTGTTCTATGAGCAGCACTTGGTGACAGTGGGAAGGAAAAACTCCCTTTTAACAGGAAGAAACCTCCAGCAGAACCAGGCTCAGGGAGGGGCAGTCATCTGCTGAGGCCGGTTGGGGCTGAGGGGAGAGAGAGAGGACAAAAAACATGCTGTGGAAGAGACACAGAGATTAATAATAACTAATGATTAAATGCAGAGTGGGGGATGAAAAGAAGCAGTGCATCATGGGAACCCCCCCCCCCCCTCCAGCAGCCTAGGCCTATAGTAGCATAACTAAGGGATGGTTCAGGATCACCTGGTCCAGCCCTAACTATAAGCTCTATCAAAAAGGAAAGTTTTAAGCTTAATCTTAAAAATAGAGAGGGTGTGAACAAGATGACAAATATGTAGGACCGCTTTCTTGCATTTGCGCAATATTTCTAAAATTAGAAACATCCTTTCTCAGGCTGATGCTGAGAAGCTAATCCATGCATTTATTCCTTCTAGGCTGGACTATTGTAATTCATTATT
>VUQJ01026285.1:33136-50179 GCA_015108635.1 Andinoacara biseriatus
GGGCAAGATCCTGATACACTGTATATCATGATGGATGTAACCACAGTGGCACCACCCGTGGTTCTGGACCCGTAGCCTGAACGTTGGCTTTTTTTTTTTGGTCTTTGCCATGTTAGTCTTTTGAAGGCAGGAGTGATGAGAGTTTGGAGTGCTAAATTTTAAGCTAAAGGGGAGTCTGTTGTCAGATGGTGGCAGTGTCACAAATATGTGTTACAGCCGGTCTGTGGGCTGTTTTTGTTTTTGCTGTTGTTGGTCCATCAGCCAGCTGCACAGAAGAGTGAAGTTACTCAAAGAGCTGAAGTGAAACCAAGTGTTAAAAACAGTGGAAAGCGTCCACATATGCAAACAGGTACCATTAGCGCTAAAAAGGTTGGTAAGCAGTTAGGTTACATCCCAAAACTGAATGAGTGCAATGCACAGACACAGATAACTGTAAACTAGTAACAACCCAATAAAACAGTGGAATTTCACAGACATCGTCGGTGGGCTGTACCTCACAGCAGGAGATATAATTTGTCTGATTATTCCATTAAAAATGGAAGCCTAACTTGAAGCCCCACCAGTATCCACATATACACTACGATACAAATTTCACCCATGTGCAGTTGTTATGATGGGGAAACTATCCACAGAGGCCAGGACATGTAAACATGTTTATTTCTGCTGTACAGTTGGACATTTTAACATGGGAGTCTATGGGGATGGACTCACTATTAGAACCGACCTCTAGTGGTCATTAGAGGAACTGCAGTTTTTGGTATCTGCGTTAACGTCATGTTTCAGTCCTGGGGGGTTTCCTCCTATCTAACACATGTCACTGTGACATGTGTTCATAGTGCTTCAGCCAATGGATTTTACTTACTAATAGTATTGTGACCGTAGCTAGTTAGGAGAAGCTTCTTTCTGCTGCTCCCACCACATATGTGATTTAATCCCAAAGGGATTTTGCTCTCCTTCTGGTCTTGAACCCGGACCCTGTCACATGTTGTATAGATACCATACCATTATTGTAATGAAAATGAATGAAACCTCCTTTAACCGTGGATGATGTGATGTTGTGACAGCCTAAAGAAAAGATTCCTTTAGTTTTATTCTTTGGTCAACAAACACAGTACAAGGAAGCATTAGCTGGCGTGTTTGTTGAGGATGTCTGCGTGAAGGTGAGTCGACCTTGACAAAGTCTTCTGTTTGTTTTGGAGTATCTATTCTCTTCTTAAGTCCACTGATAAATCCTCCCAAATATTATTAAACATTTACAAAAACACTGAAAAAAAAAGAATGAAAACTAAACTAAAAAATGTGATTAAAAGAAATAAAATACAAATAAATTCTGGAAGTTAACTGAGAATAAACTGTGTACACAACCTGTGTACACATATACAAACGCTGCATTTAACTGCGTGTTTGTTTTTTCAGAGGAGTGCAGCAGGTAAACAGCTGGTTGGATCTGACCCACCTGTGGGTGCAGTGAACTGTGTGGATGATGGAGGAGAGAAGAAGAAGAAGAAGAAGAGTGACAGCAGGTGTGTTTTTAAATGCCTCACCTGTAGAGCAGCTTCCTGGGCTCATGTGCAGCCCTTCAGGGTTGACCTCAGGATGAACTTGTGATGTGTGTTTCTGTCCTCAGGTCTCCGTCGGTAAACAGGGAATTTTTCCTCAGACTTTCTCGGCTGCTGAAACTCTTGTTTCCACGGTTACTTTGTCCCGAGATCGCCCTGCTCGCCTTGCACTCTCTCACCCTGATGTCCAGGACCTTCCTGTCCATCTACGTCGCTTCTCTGGATGGTCTGTGTCTCTGTCTATAAAGTCATTAGTTATTGATTGCACACTTTCCATTGGAGGGCTGATTGATATGGAAAAGAAATCTTGTGGTGATATTTTAGGATCAAGGGTGACGCATGTAATGATATTTGAAAGCAGTTGGTTTTTCTGTCGGGAACCTTAGTTCAGCCATGGTGGAGAGCGTCGTCACTAATCAGCCGTATTGATCTGGCAGGTGTGATCGTGAGGTGTATTGTTCAGAAGGATCCTCAGGCCTTCGTGCTTCAGCTCTCCAAGTGGCTCCTCGTCGCAGTTCCTGCAACTTTCATCAACAGCGCCATCAGATTCCTGGAGGGTCAGCTGAGCCTCAGCTTCAGAACCCGATTGGTCAGCCATGCCTACCAGCTGTACTTCGCCAATCAGGTAACACACATGCACACACACACACACATGCACACTGCAGTTTCTCAGTTGGCTGCTTGAAGCTGAGTCCACAAATAGAAGTTCATTATTTTCAGAAAACATAGACAAGATCTAGAAGCAGCACCTTCTCTGCAGCAGAGCTCAGTTAAGACAAAAGGAAGTGAAAAATGGGAATCATGAACACCGTGTCCTCTGGACTAAAAATGGACATCCAGCTTGATATCAGTTAGTGTGGATGGGTAACTTGGACATCTGTGAATGCAAATGCATACAGATTATTGGGCAGCATGTGCTTCCATCCGGGCCTTTTTATTTCCAGGCAAGACAATAGCAATCCATGTTCTGCACATGTTCCATTAGCATGGCTCCGTAAACAAGTGTGTACCATTGAGAACATTTGTCACTTTGATGAATGTGAAAAGGAGACCTGAACTGTTGAGCAGCTGATAGCCGGTAGCGTTAACGGAGGATTGGGGAAGCATTTGGCTTTGAACGCTGCAGCAGCTGGACGACTCGGTTCCCAAACAATGAGTGTTAAAATACAGTGAGAAATGTTCGCCCGTTGCTGGCATTAAATTAAAATAAAATAATAGCATTTCTTCTTTTTCAATACTTGTTTTTTTTTTTTGTCTTTGTGCTACTTTAAATTTTTATTTGCTAGTCTTGTGTTCTCCTTTAATTCATATTTTATACAGAATCCTGGCTCTTTTTGTAAACTGGACAGCTGCCAGACGCATTTTTCACACCTTTTTATTGCCAAGTTCAAGAACAAGACAGTCAGCAGAGCCGGGCAGGCCATGATTTCCTTACTTGGACAGCAGGGAAAGCTCTATTTATGTCCCCCTTAAGGAAGGTTACAGGGACAGCTGCTGTACTGCCTCACTGAACACTAAAAGGTTTCACATGGTGGCGCAACTTTGTACTGCAGTAAATCTCCAAAACATTTCCTGATAATGAATGCTCTTTATCTCCCACCTTATCCATTACCAGGCAGTTACCAGCTTATCTTTAACAACTCATTTTATCTTCATGTGTCGCACTCGAGGAGGATCTTTGTGTCCTTTCTTGTTGTCTTGTTGTAACTCTTCCACCAATTTTTATTGGCTCCCATCCTGATGGCGTGCTCTGATAGTCTGATGCCTATTTATGAGCTGAATAATTATTCTCGAGCTGATAAACACGTTGATTATATGTTCTGTGACCTGAGCCGACTTGTGTTATCTTCCACTCTGCAGACTTACTACAGGGTCAGCAACATGGACGGCCGTCTGTCCAATCCCGATCAGTCTCTCACTGAGGACATCGTCATGTTTTCAGCCTCCGTCGCTCACCTCTACTCCAACCTGACCAAACCCATCCTGGACGTAATCGTCACCTGCTACACACTGCTGCGCACCGCCCGCTCCAAAGGTTACCTATGCTAGCTCCGAATGATTTAACACATGATATCAACATATTTGTGAAGCTAATCCTTCTTTCTTGCTGAGACTGAGGTTGTCCTGCATTACCTATTTCCTGATCTCCCTCCTGCAGGAGCAAACACAACGTGGCCATCGGTCATCGCCGGCCTGGTCGTAGCGCTCACGGCTAAAGTCCTGCGCTCCTGTTCGCCTCGATTTGGGAAGCTTGTGGCCGAGGAGGCAAAGAGGAAAGGAGACCTGCGGTACATGCACTCACGAATCATCACCAACTCAGAGGAGATTGCCTTCTACGGAGGACACAAGGTAAAAAAATAAGCCCCTCCCCCTTCCTGGATATAACACAGACAACTGAAGTTTAAAATAGCAAGCTGTTTCAGTGACAGGCAGGAAGTTGCCACCATCACTGTCTGTGGTGTTCATGTTGAGTTTGGATGCGTTTGATTTGTAGGTGGAGCTGGCCCAGCTGCAGAGGAGCTACACGTCTCTGTCCTCTCAGATCCATCAGATCCTGCTGAAGCGCCTCTGGTATGTCATGTTGGAGCAGTTCCTGATGAAGTACGTGTGGAGTGCCTCCGGCCTGGTGATGGTCGCCGTACCCATCATCACCGCCACTGGATACTCCGAACACGGTAAACACACTCCTGTTATCAGCGTACAATGTAGCAGCTGCAGCACTGGGGCTCCTAATGCTTCACCTTTGACCTGTGATGTGCTCAGACTCTGAGGAGGTGAAGCAGGCTGCCATGGTGATGAAGGAGGAGGAGCTGGTGAGTGAACGGACGCAGGCCTTCACTACGGCCAGGAACCTCCTGAATGCTGCAGCCGACGCCGTGGAGAGAATCATGAGCTCCTACAAGGAGGTATGCACACTGTGCTTCCTCCTCTGTTTCTCTGTCTCTGGTCGATTGGTAACTGAGGAGTATTTGAAGAACGCAGCTGTTGGAGGGAGACTATCACCTCCCTTCTTCTCTGCTCCTGTTTTCCTCCAATCTTCACCTTGTGTTTCCTCGCTGCCGTTTGAATGATCCATACTGACGGACTGACTGCTGTGCAGGTGACGGAGCTGGCAGGTTACACTGCTCGAGTCTCTGAGATGTTGGATGTGTTTGAAGATGTGAATCAGGGAATCTACCGCCGTTCTGCAGACAGAGAGGACGAGGAGTTAAGAGCTGAAGGAGGAGGAGGAGGAGGAGCGGTTCAACATGGGCAGAGAGTCTGCGGTCCACTACAGATCAGAGGTGAGTCTTGCATCACGGTATAGCAGCTGCACCACGATACTCTGAAACTCTGACCGGGGTTGTCGTTGTTGCTTTACCCACTAAAGGACAAAACACCGCCCACACACAAACTCCAAACAGGAAGTTGATGTGTTGTCTGATGTGTTGTGTACAGGTCAGGTGATCAGTGTGGAGAAGGGGATTCGCTGCGAGAGCCTGCCAATCATCACGCCTACCGGAGATGTGGTGGTGTCCAGTCTCAATATCCAGGTAACACACACACACACACACACACACACACGCACCAGCTGTGGGCTGTCCTGTTGTGTTTGATGTCAGTTATGGTCAGAATCAGAACCTCAGTAGTTCTCAGTGTGGTCAGTCACCTTAGTGTGCAGCTAGCCTTTGTGGCCACATGGTGGCACTGCTGCAACCCACATCCACATCCTCTTTTCCTTCACCTCATTTATCTCAGTGGACCGGCTCTACTGTCCACCCTAAGCACCAAAACCATCACAGATTTAAAAGGAGTCACCTGTTCGTGCTACCTTGACAGAGCTGAACTGTTTATTTTTTACTTTCTTCATGGCCAAAAAACTTGCGGGACCGATTCTCTGATTTGAGCATCTTCCTTGTTCTTGCCTTGCAGATGGGACGAGAAGAAACTGTTAAATAATTAGTTTGCTCTGTTTTGTTAAAACAGCACAATTAAGCAATTTCATGCTAACGTATTTGTTCTGTAACTTTCAGGTTGGTTGTTCGTCCCAAGCTTGCTTAATGAACTGTTTTTTCTCTGAAGCATCCCCTGCAGCCCCCGTGTTTAACGCCACAGCGCTGTGAACTGTGGGTAATTTCCCTCAGGCAAAGTCTGCAGCAATTAGAGAAAAGCGTGCACAAAGGACTCAAAATCTCTACCAAAGAGTCCTCCTGCAGTTTGTTTGACAGTGGGTGACAGACACTGAGTCTCCACTGACTTAGCAGGAACACTGTCAGTCTGTGAGTGTGGACATTGGGATTGGGCTCATTCTTTCCATTTGTGCCTGGGGTCAGAGGTCATCGCTCATTAGCATCTGCTGAAATACTGAGAGTGTGTTACTTTGTGCGTGCTTGAGGCATAGAATGAGGTTCCTGTGTTCAGGACTCAGAGGATGAGAGACGAAGAAGAGGAACATTGATGGAAACAGAAACTCCTCTCTGTTGTCTGGTTCTCGACCTTTGACCTTTCGGCTCTCGCAGCCCGTACTTTGATTGGTCCCTTCTATCAGTGTGTTGTTGTGAGGAGGACCACAGAGAGCCAGTCACATGTTTACAGACACCACAGGGGCCTGCACAGAGAAAGAGTTCAGCATGCTTAAACCCAACAAACACAAGCACACTAAGCTAAGGACATGCGTAGAGCAGCATAACACAACAGCAAGCTATAATGCTAAACAAAAGTAGGGGATTTAAAAATGTAATGTAGGATAAAAGAAAGACAGCTGCTGTAGCCAGAGTCAAGAAGGAAAGCTGGTCCAGACTGTATGGTTATTTAAAAAAAAAAAATCCAGCATAATATTGTTCCCCAACTGGACTTTGCATATTTTTACTTGGCTAAAATAAAGTTTCTATATTTGTAGATTTGTATTTTATATTAGCAGTCTAAATCAGTAAACTAATAATTATCTAAAGCTTCAAAATAAATGCAGAAAAAAAGGCACAACATAGAATTGCACAAGTAAAGTAAAAGTTGTGCGTCAATGCAACGCTTGAATAAACATAATTGCATATTTTAAATTGTCAGCACGCCCCTGCAGTCTGCAGGTATGGAGAAGGAAGTTTACAAGAATTGGCCACATTTGAAGATAATAGCAAACCGAGCTTGCGTATGTCTCATATTAGGCAAAGGCTTGTTGCACAGGTGGTCCGTGCACCTGGTGTTTGTACCCGTAAAGGCTTTGATTGCAGATACAGTAATGACCATAATTGTTGTCAACAAAAGATTATCTTCACAGTGCCAACTCTTTGTTGTCCTCTGCCTGCGTTTCCTCAAGAGAGGAGAGAAGCTGCAGCGCACACGAGGACAATGCTTTCGGCTTTTATGTGGGTGCAGATCGAGACCGCACGGGATAAAATTTGTAATACAGTTTGTTTGAACGCATTTGGGCTGAGCCTTATAATAAGGCTATCAGTGGGGAAAAAGCAATGGCTGATGCATTCACTGGTGTGTGTGTGTGTGTGTGTGTGTGTGTGGCACAGTACTTACAATGGACCAGGCACTGGGTGGTGTCCATGGCACTACAGTCTCTAATGATACTGATGAGTATCTCTGTCAGTTTCTCAGTACAACTTTCAGCTTGTAGCTCAGCACCATAAAAAGAGTCGGTGCTGTTCCGCTATGGAAGGTAATTATTACTGAGTTGTTCTCAAAAACAGATCATTAAATTTGCAAAGTAAAACAGCAAAAACTCAGAAAACAATAAGACTTTCAAAAAACTGGCACACCATTAAGACAAAAGTAGCTGTGACTTTACTTACGACTGCATATTCTGCATATCCTGTTGCTAAGATTTACTCTTAGCAACAGGCTCATTAGCCGTCGCCTTATTCTTATTCTTTCAGCTGCAACCTGGTGGTGTTAACAGGGTGGGGAGCAAGGAAAGAACAAATAAGTTCAAGGTTTTAGTTCTTTTTAATTAGTTTGTGGAGCGCTGACCTACACTGAGAACTCGTGTTTCTCATTCGTGCACAACAGCCTGCAGACGCTCCGCTGAAGACATCGATCTGCTTTCTCAAACTGAAGCTGCTCCAGAGCACGTTAACTCTGCACCACCTCGGGTCGCTCTGTCAGTGTGAAAGCTCAGGTGTAATCTAACGTTACCCTTGACCCCAAATCATGCTTTGTAGTTCAGGCTTCTGGTCCCAAATGTCCTGGAAAGATTTGAAGGAACCAGTCAAAACCTGTGATTTTGTGTGTATGTGTGTGTGTGTCAGGTAGACGATGGGATGAACGTGTTGATCACCGGTCCAAACGGCTGTGGGAAGAGTTCCCTGTTCAGGATCCTCAGTGGCCTTTGGCCTGTTTATGGAGGAGTCCTGTACCGACCAGAGCCACAACACATGTTCTACATCCCACAGAGGTAATACTACTTCTACTACTACAACTACTACTCAGTATTGTAGAGAGGAACCCGTGACTGCCTCACACTCTTGGGCTGTGTGCATTACAGGCCATACATGTCAGAGGGGACCCTCAGAGACCAGGTGATCTATCCGGACTCAGTGGAGGAGATGGTTCAGAGAGGAGTCACGTATTCAGACCTGGAGGAGATCCTTCGCACTGTCCACCTGCGCTACATCCTGGACAGAGAGGGAGGTCAGTCTGTGTGTGTGTGTGTGTGTGTGTGTGTGTGTTTATCTGTGCTCTGTAATTGTTTCGGAGTGCTGTTTGAGGAAAACAGGCAGAGGAATGTCAGGAAACTCTGACCTGACTGAACTTAATAAAACTAACTTAATAAATAACTTCACCTAAATCAGGCTAATGAATGAGATTATTATAACTGTTGGTAGAAGTGCAGCATAGCAAAACTAGTTGCGTCTGCTATAAAAAATCCCCTTTAAAATAATATCTCAGTGTGGAAGTTGTAGATCAAGTTGTGAATCAATAAGTCCGATTGCTGTAAACGTAAAAATACTGCAGTGACACTCCTGAGCTGCATGATGGATGCACCGGCACGGCCAGAAGACCATGTTAATGGAAAATGTTCACGCTCAGACTGCCTGCAGGCGCATGCACAGTTTTAGTATGCACCTATGTATTGTTTTATGAATACAGATGCAGATGTTGTTCTGATTCCATCCATCCGAGAACAGCTTGCATCTAAAAAAACACGCGGTCGTAAATGTTGTTTGAAAACGGTGATAACTCCGTGGTGGTGCCGTGGTAACACCCGTGGATGTGTTTCCCAGGCTGGGAGTCGGTCAACGACTGGAAAGACGTTCTGTCTGGAGGAGAGAAGCAGAGGATGGGGATGGCTCGGATGTTCTACCATCGGTAAGTCTCACTGTTTACTGACTGATGCTCGCAGGATCCGACTGTCCTCTGGCTGCACTTTGGACAGAGACATCATAAAAGAGAGCGCTGGCACCCAGAGAGTGCTGAATGGAAACTAAAGGAGGCCTTTTTAATGGAAAACATGGTGGTTGTCGTGCCCCCGATGGCACAACCTTCCAAGCAGACTCTGGCTAAACAGTCACTGTGCTCGGGTTGAACTCCACATCAACTGTGGCTAAACTCCAGCTGACCGCTGGGGGGGAAATGGGTTGCCTGGCCGACCCAGTGAGCTAAACCGGCACCCCCCATGACCTGGAAATGTTTCAGGAGTGTGTGCCGTTCCACATGTTTCCGTGCTCCATGAGACTGAGACATGCCTGCAGCTGGATCAGATGCAGTCGGTGCAGCCGTCAGGGCCTGTTTCTGTTTATCCTGTCAGATTATGCTGTGCTATTAAAATAATGATTTCATCTGTTGCCACCTTTATGATGACTAACATACTGTAAACAGCCACGAACAGATTTCACACCAGTTCAGACATCTGACGACAAAAACAGGAAAACATGTTTGTGAGCTGCAGTGAAATGTATTATTTCCCTGATGTATTCAAAGCTTCACCTTTGTTCTTACTTTATCTGTTTTGTGGTTGGTGTATATTCTGCCACGTCTCTTCTCGTATTTATCTTTTCCCAGGATGGGAAAAAAAATTAAAGGATAGTTTAGCTCAAAATCTGAGCAAGTACTGCAGTGAAAGGTTGAGTTTGCATTTACGGACTTTTTTCTCTCTGCCAAACTGTATCATGGGGTTAAAAAATTGCCCCCCTTTGGGATCTAATGTTAGCTCGCGACTAGTCAATGAAGACAGTAGAAGAAAATTGCTCCTGCACAAAAACGGCACACAAAAAGTTGGAAACCAAGTCATGATTTCAGTTTTTCAAATGGGTTTTTTGGCCCTTTGATCATCACGGGGGAAGTGCTGTTTAGCTCAGTTATATTCAAGAGAAGGCAGACATCTCTGCAGCTTATATTTCAATAACAAGGTGACTCACGTCAGATCTACACGGATAAATGGCATGCAGGCCAGAGATAAAATGCATAAATCTGCTGTGTGTGTGTGTGTGTGTGTGTGTGTGTGTCTCTCTCTCTCTCGCCCAGTCCTCGGTACGCTCTGCTGGACGAGTGTACGAGTGCCGTGAGCATCGACGTGGAGGGAAATATCTTCCAGGCTGCAAAGGATGCTGGGATTGCACTGCTGTCAATCACACACAGACCCTCTCTGTGGTCAGTACACACACACACACACACACACACATACACACACACGCTCATCAGAACAGCTGTACTAATAGGAAATAATAAATCAGTAAGATCTATTGATTATTTAAAGCACAGAAGCATCCAGTGACAGAAAGTCGGGGTTCACGCCGATCATTTAAACTCTTAAAATGTAATTAGAATTTCTTAAATGTAAGACTTTAAAATGCCCTAAAAAGTCATGTTATCTGTGGCTGATCTCACATTTTGAGATTGTCCGAAAGAAAGAAGAAGCACAAGAAGTAATCAAGACGGAGAAATGCAAGTTTAATATTCCAAACGATCGAACTGCTGCTGTTGTATCATCAGGTTGCGTTGATGTGGGTTAAATTGGCGCCAATTCTGCAAGTCAAACAACGTTTTCGAGGCAGTGTCTCCTGAACGTGTACACCCGACATTTTCTAGATTTGTTCTTGTTGAAGTCTTAAAAAGTTTTTAAAAGAAGTTTTAAACCATGTGCAGCAACGCTGAAATCCACAAACTTACAACTGGTGAAACATCAGACGCCAGAACTGCAGGTAAAACTCACGGAGTAAATGATGAAAGACCGTCAGACAGATTCAAGCCAGTGTGAAGTCAGAACACAGAGACGATCGCGCGGCTCTAACGCTGTCGAGCAGGTAAAGGATCAGCAGTGATCGGTTTTGTTTGCAGCCTGCAGGGGGCAGCATAGGCCTGAGCTGCTGCCAGCTGCCACACCCTCCAACTAATCATCTCCTCCTCTGTCTGACAGGAAGTACCACTCTCACCTGCTGCAGTTTGATGGAGAAGGAGGATGGAGGTTTGAACCTCTGGATGCCTCCACACGTCTCTCTCTGCAGGTCTGTGTGTGTGTGTGTGTTCAAATGAGGGCTCTGTGATTGGTCAGTGGCAGCAGGTGTTTTATCTGATCATGTGCTGCTGCGAGACCATGTGATGTTAGACCCAGAAAGGTGTGTGTGTGTGTGTGTGTGTGTGGTTTGCTTGGAGCCTACAGCCCCCAGGTGGATTCAGGAGAATGCTGAGGCCCTGTTCACTGCAGGAGGCTCATTTATGAAACTGTTTTATAATTAAACTTAGCTGTAAGCATAAAAAAAAACAGGCTTAAACAGGTTTGTTATGGAGCCGTGACTCTCAGAAGCACTTAAAATGAAGGCACCTGTCTATGATTTCCCTTGAATAATGCAGGACATACGGATTTAGTCAGGAATGGCCACGGAACAAAAGAGAAAGGCAAATTGTTCAAATTGTTTGGAAGATGAGTCATTCTTCTGAAAGCACTGTCGTCAGCCTCTTCCAGTAATGCCAGAAAAGCTGTGATTACTTCTTTCTAATGTGACACCACATTCCCACTTTTACCTCCGAACACCTGCTTCGGAAAGTAATTTGTCAGGCTTTCAATTCACGCCAGATTAACACACGTTTGGACACCGGAGCTGCACGACAAATAACATCGCTACATGTTTGTACCGGATGGCAACGCGAAGATGTCAAAAGCGCTTTTATTAAAATATAAAATGCAAAAATATGATTTTGTCGTGCACATTAAAAGCTGTTGGTTTCTCAGCCAGGATGTGTCGCAGTTTTCATGGAAAAAATCTTTGTCAGCTGTTGCCACACATGTAGTTTTAATAGTTAATGTGTACCTTCAAACTTTGGACCTGTTGGTGTTGCAGCAGGCTCAGAGAGTGGGTTTGGGAATGTAACTAACCCTGAACCACCGAATAAGCATTTATGCTGCTACACAAGAGGGTGGGAGGGGACAACAATCGGTGGAGGGTTTGATTTAACGTGGGTACAACATGAAGGCTCAGGACGATAACTGTGGGTGACAAGATTAATACCTACACAGGTGATTATGGTCTAAGGACATCGAGGGGGTAGGCCGAACAGTGAGTCTGTCTCAATAATCTTCATCGTTCGGCTGCTGCTGCAGCTCCCTCTGTGATGCAGGAGAACGTTCAGAAAGAGCCCGACGTGCAAAATAAGTGCTTTATATAAAACATAAAAGGCTTATGATTAAGATCGTTATATCCCATACCCCCGAAACTTCACTCCAATGTAACCAGCAGGAAAATCACTCTGATCAAGTCTAGACTTGCCTGTTCAGACACTTGCACAGAAATCTGACAGTGAGCCTCTGCCATTAACTTCAGATCTCACCTTTCTCCACCTCTGTATGCAAATCAGCATCAGTTCTGTTTCCAAAGGCCTGCACGGGTCATCTGCACCCTCAGAGCTCAGCGCTAACACCAAGATCAATCACAGAGGCTAAACAGTTACTTTATTTTGACTCGTAATTGTCTGAATTCTAACAACAGCTCACTGCTTAATACATACAGAACGGCAGTGCCGCTCCTCTCATTGGGTCATGAATTCCTTTAATTAAACTGAATCTCACTTATCTTTGACTAATTTCTAAATTAACGTCACTTATTGCAGCTTTATAGGCTTGTTAGGCTCTAACGGCTTAACTTAATGTGACAGAAATTGCAGAAACATGAAGAGCTGGTCTGATCCGTGATGCCTCATTCTTAGTTTCCTTTTTTAGGTTGGATCACAAGGGCTCTGCCTTCGTTAGGCAGGGTTAACACAGGTCACAGGACAGGGGACTGTGACTGGACATTTCTTCTTTTAAAAGTCTTTAGTAATGCTGCAGACTTTTAGACAGTCATATGAATTGTTTCTGCATTTTTTTTTTAAACTTAAGTTAATTTTAGAAAGTTTTTCACTACTTTTAAAGGCAGGAATTTACAAAAAGCATCTCAAAGTCTGCCACAAATCTAACGTCCTGTGTTTAGGGTTTAAATGTTTATTTTCCATTTATGATTTCTCCAGGAAATAATAGTGGGGGGTTTTTTTTACCCCCTGATGCCATACTGGTGAATTTCTAGGCAACTCTGTTCACATATCACAGCTTAATATCACGTGTGTAAACAGCCTTAAACTAAGTAAAGAAAATTCTTGCAGGAGTTAAACAAGCTCAGCATCCTGCTTGTGAACCTTTAGCAGCTGCTGGATTAGTCCTGTCAGTGTGTGACTGTTTGGTACCCGCAGGACGACCCCCCCGGCGTCACTCGGCACCTGTAGCTCTGTGAAAGCGATGCTCACTTCCTGCTGTGATCATCCCGCTGTGTGGAGGAGAGAGAGGGGAGCCGATCACTGAACCTTCCTGGTTCGTAAACATGCTAAAATTACTGCGACCCCTCTGACTGCTGCCGTGGTTACTGTGGTAACCATCAGCACCACAACAACATGCCCGCGGCACACGATGTGTGAGCGAGTGAGGTCAAAGGGTGGAAGCAGCGAGGAGAGCGGCAGCAGCCAGTCAGCTGTCTGCTCGCTGTCACGTGACTGATCATTAGTGGCTGCAGGGCTGCTGCAGTTTATCATTAGCCTTCAGATTCGAAGGTAGGTTTTATTAATAGAGAGCGTGAAGTGTTTATTAACCTGCGCTGCTTCACCTGAAACGGTGGAAACGTTTCAGCAGAAGAACCTGCTGCGGAGCCCAAACTGCAGGGAGCCCAACAGGCTTCACCACCTCGGGGGGGTGGGGGGGTGGGGGTTAACACCGACGCTTTAACAGTGATGACGATGCGCATATATTTAACGTTACAGACACAGCGGCAGGATTTAAGCACATCATCGCGCATTTGATTAAACTCCAGTTATTAAACTAATTATAGAATTGACTGGTGCACAAACAGCATTCCAGTCTAACCCTTTCAGCTTCTTCTTTTCAGTGCAAGTTTACTTTTTTTCCCCTTTACTCTCATTTATGTGACGAGCGCTATCATGAAGTACTGACTCCAGCAACTCAAAGTTTAGAACAGCTGAAATATTTAACAGCATTTGCAACGATACCATATATTGCATTTGTACATCATGTTTGCAGCCACAATCAAAGGGAAATGAAGGGCCAGCGTGTGCAAATGACATTCATTGCAGAAATACTCGCCCTTAGAGGATGAAGGTTTCCAGGATAACAGATGGTCTGTCATTAAATCGCAGTGTTTATGGGAAAATACCTGCTGTGTAGTTGTATTATTGATACCAGGTGAAGAATCAGATATTGTCTCCTCTGGTATGTTTCTGTACAGCCTGAGATACTCAGCAGAAATAAGTCGAGCTCTGTGATTCGAGTGCTCAAGAATTTATTGATCATTTGCCGGTAGCTGACCCTGAGCAGCCTGGTGGGGGTCCAGCCTGGTTGATTGATAAAGGTCTGTGGATGCAAACGTTGTTCATAAAGTCAGAAAGGTTCTTTGTAGCTCAGTGGAGGGAGTGAAGTGAGCACAGGATATCTATTGTTTGAGCGTCTTTGTGGCGTATGTTTACGTTATGGGTGTCAGTGTTACACCCATAACGACAGAGTTGGTAAAGTTTTGCTTTTATCATTATTTGCATTTTTATATCATCTTCATTTTTTGTTTGTTTTTTTAAAATTGTGTTTGCCTGTTTCGGGTTAGTGTTTGTATCAGGGGCCAGTTTTCAGAAGTTTTGAGCTTTTATAACAATATAAACTCAAAACTAAATGAAGTCAAGTGAGATTTCTGCTTCCGCTGTAGATGCACCTTAACCTGAAATATGATTCCGCGCCGCTTTCACGCAGCAGTCCAGCTCTCACCGGCCTCTTCAGGAATGCCGTTTTCTACTTTTTTCTGCATTTTTTTTTTTCTCCCGTGCTGCTTTTTCTGCAACCGTTTTTTTCAAATCAACTGGAAGAAAATGGATGAGCTCCCCACCGTCAACGAGTGTTTTGGCTGTGAAACTGCAGAGCAACACTGGCGCGGACACATAAACAATGGTGTCAGCTACTTGTGTCGATTCAATGCAGAAGTATAAATCACACATTAGGTGGCTCCCAGGCAATAAGACACCCCAGCCTCAGTGAACACTTGCAGTAATACGTCCTCGTGCTTTTTATTGAGTTTAAGCTTTTTAAGCCATCCATTCATCTTCTTTCGCTTATCTGGGGAGAGAAACCAATGACTGAAGCAAGCTTTACTTTCTTAAGTGTTCACACCTTCTGGACATTAGCTGTTTAAGCTTCTCCCATCATGCATCAGTTCAGTCCAGTGTCGAGTGTCAGGCTTCCGTTTGTACCCCGCTTCCACTGAAAGTGATTTGCATTCAGTTGCTTCTTCACCTGTAGAGTAAACACAACAGTGCTGACTAGCATTTACCTCAGAGATCGGGCAGAACCAGGCACAGCGCACCACATTAAGGAAGCAAATGCCCAAATATCAGGCCATAACCAAAATTATAATTGTATTAGATCCTGTTTGTAGTGGCGGTGTGAGAGACTCTGTTTCCACACAGAGTTGGAGCGAGAGCCGCCTAAAGCTGCTGATTCAGGAGCAGTTGACAGTTGACTGGACTTCCTGAAACAAGCGGCGCCTTCAGGCAGAGACAAACAGACGATGGATTTAACAGTAACAGGAAGTTCAAACAGAGCACAAACAAGTTCAGCACCTGTAGCAAGCAAAGCTGAACAAATTATTCACACAAAATTAAACACAATGCATTCATTATATTTCTGTGTGTGTGTCTGTGGTTTCTGTGACGTGGTGTGTTGCAGGAGGAGAAGCATCGTTTGGAGAACCAGCTGCTGGGAATTCCTAAGATGCAGCAAAGACTCGCAGAGCTGTGCGTCCTGTTGGGGGAGGCAGAGGGGGAGAAAGAAGAGAAGTTACCCTCCTGAGGTCACGTAGTGATGGGAGAGTGGCGATTTTAATTGCTGGTTAGCGTGGAGAGAAAAACACACATTTGTATCCCTGTTCTTGTATGGACCTGGCATTGACTTGATGTGTCTTCAAAACCCTTATCTTTGAACCTCAAGTGTCCCTCTGCACTGGACAGGAAGTCCCCACAGAGCAGAACTGTCCCCACGCTTCAGTAAAACCCCTCATAAAGTACAAATACCTTTTGTAAAACAGAATTATCCTCAAAGTGTCCCCAAAATGCATAAATGTCCTCATAAGTCACAAATGTCCTCACGGTGAAGAAACGTCTTTCAGAAGTGTCCTCAAAGTGAGAAAATGTCCTCAAAAAATGTAGAAGCCTTGCCAAAGTTCAGAAATGTCCCAGGGAGCAAAAGTGGCCTCATGATGTAGAAATCCCCTCATTGTTCACAGTATTCCGAAACGTCCTCATAATTCCGAACTGTCCTTATAATGTGCAACTGTCCTCGTATCACAGAAATTCCATCATAGTGCATAAAAAACCCTTGCTATGCAGAAATGTCCTCATATTGCAGCGTGCGCCTGGTGGATGGTCCACATAGACAAACATGTGCAGTACCGGTCAAAGGTTTGGACACACCTTCTAAATCAGTGGTATGTTGCAGCATTGTGCAGCCACGTGTCAGGACAATGACCCCAAGCGCACCTCCAGGCTCTGTAAGGGCTATTTGACCAAGAAAGGCTGAGGGAGTGTTGCATCAGATGACCTGGCCTCCACAATCACCTGATCTAAACCCAACTGAGATGGTTTGTGGTGAGCTGGACCGCAGAGTGAAGGCAAAGCAGCCAACAAGTGCTCAGCACCTCTGGGAACTCCTTCAACAGTGTTGGAAAACTCGTTTCAGGTGATGACCTCGTGAAGCTGATTGAGAGCAAAGCTGTAATGAAAGCAGAAGGCGGCGACTTTGAAGAATCGAGAACATATTTTGGTTTAACAGTTTTAAGTTTACTGCACGAGTCCTTCTGTGTTCCTTCATAGTCTGGATGACTTTAGTATTAATTTACAATGTAGGGGAGAAAAATAACATTGAATGAGAAGGTGTGTGCTAACATTCGACTGGCGCTGTATATGCGTGCACGTGCACATTGAGCAGGTAAATCGTGTGACTGAAACTGAGTTTTAACTGTGAGTTTTTGGGGTTTTTTTTCAGATT